>VZRE01014181.1:1060211-1074795 GCA_013396775.1 Cephalopterus ornatus
TCCCCGCCCTGCTGATCCCTCTCCCTGCTCCCTCACGGAAAGCGAATAGAAGAGATCTCTCTGTGTCCTGGTCTCTGTTCCCACCGTGAATAATAAATTATTGTCCTAAGAGCTTTGTGTTAGCGTTGACATGAGGTTTTTGGTCCTCTCTGGTTTTTGATGCCTCTTTACCTCGAGGAAAACCCAAAACCATTTCATAGAGCAGAACTCTTCTATTCACCTCGGTGTGGGCACTGTTAAATACACTTGGTATAGTTTATTCTCATTGCTTAAATTTCTCCATAACTTGCTCTGGTGTTCATTGCCCTTTTTGTTTTAATTTTGCCTAAATACAAATAGTACTCGAAGACATCTTTGAGAGAGGAAGTCAGTAGATTTCCCTCATAAAAGTTATTCATTCAGAGGCAGATTCTGCAGCTTTTTCTAAGTTTTGAGCCCTGATGGGCTGCCTGGCAGCTCAGCTCTGCTCAGGTTTTCACACTTTTCTGTTTAAGCTTATCATTTATTTGTCATAGGCACCAGTAACTATCTCCTGGCAGTCTCATCATTCTAAATTGCTTTACATTAATGCAGTTTTGTTAGGAAAAGCAGTGTTTCATGTTGCTGTTTATGGTATTTGTTCCTTGTTAAGTTTATTACACCTGTGTCTAACAAGCCGTGTACGAAATTGCTTTTGTGGAACAGGAAATGTCAACGGTCATCTGTGTTACACATGTGTATCTTGGCTCTGCATTTAGTCCTTATTAAGGTTTCCTTGCCAATATCAATACCACTTCTTTAGATGCTGGGGGGGTTTTTAGAATATCACCCTGAAAAGGCAGGGATGATTTAAACTCCCATACAGACAACTGAGCAGTGAAATGCACTTTCTCAGCAGTGAGTGCAGTATCACTGAAAACATGCATAAAACATTTATTGGCAGTGTTTTTCAACATGAATGGAAGGTGTTTGCTGGGCTGCTCATTCACATGAAGGTGAAGAGTGAGTGGAAATTCACTCTGTGCAGAGGGTGAAGTGAGTCAGTGGCTCAGTGTGGATCCCGGTGGGCATTCAGAGTTCTGGAGTTACCACGAGTGAACTGCTTTAGCAAGAAGTGTAACACTGTTAGTGCGAGTTATTTGTCTGTCAGGTGCTCAGGTGCCCCTCTCTGTCAGAGCTGCAGGTTTTCCTTCGGGTGGTGCCCCCAGAGCAGAGCTGCTGGTGCCAGTGGGGCAGGGCTGCAGGTTCTCTCTCGCAGCACTTCAGCTCACCTTAGTTCACTCCCCAGGCTTCTCCTCAAGACATCCTTTGCTATGAGAACTCTGTCCAAAATCACCTTCTGCCCTGGCAGATGCACCCTGATGAGGACACTCAGCCACTCCTTAAACTCAGATAATCACAGCAGCATTTTCACAGTACAGTCCTGTTTCAAGAGCTTGTGGTGGGATAAAGAGCATCAGTTGACACTACTTTGTTAAACCACAAGTGTTTGTCCTCATTTTAGATCGGCTTTGTTCATCTGTGAGTGAAATACACTTTTGCTCACACACACAGTGCACCGATGAACAGAGAAGCTGCAGATTGGTTGCCTTTTGTATTTTTTCAGATCCTTGCAGGGTTAATGTTCCCTGAAAGCAGAGCACAACTCCAGTGTACATAGAAGTGAGCATAAGCTGCTTTTGCTTTTGCTTTTTGTCTTTTGCTGTCTGTGTTATCTTGTGGTCACTGGGGTGCTTGTTGATAAATATCTTTCAAAAGCTTGTTTGTGCCTCCTCCAATCAGAGTCAAACCCTCCAGCTCCCCTGTGGATGCTGAATGCTGCAGTCAATGGCCTTTGCTGCCCTACTTCAGTGTGTTCTATTGCAGTGTCTTCCTGACAGTTTAGTACCTAGAAACTTTACTGTGCAGTTACTTTGGAAAACAAACCAAGCTTTGGACTTGATCTCTTATGTTCTTGCTGTTTACCAAGGAACTGAAATATTTCTTTAAAAAGTTGGTGCATCAAGCAAAATGCTGACTTAAAATACAGTATCATGATGTATTTATTGATTAGTCATGTCTTTAAAGGGCAGTTTGTTTGTTCTTGGTAAACCATCATGCTTTAAACATCAATCAGTATTTTCTCAACTGACCATGCCCTATATCTGTCCTATGTCTCTTTTTTTCCCTTTTATCTTTTGCTGTCTCTAACTGGATGGGGCTGATGGGATCCACAAATCACTTCAGGAGCTGGATGAGGTATTGTTTTTCACATTTTATTCTGCCATCGTGCATCAAGCCTACATCATTGACCTGAAATGTTCCTGTCCTTATTCTGCTGGTTTATTGAATTTCTTTATATAGGATGAAGTGTCTCCATGCACGAGGCTGCATAAAGTCAGGCATTTAGTGATGCAATATTACATTGTGAATAGGTAAAGGTATAAACTAGTCTGACTTGCTGTAGATGTGTGGGGTAGAATGACTTGGCACAATGAAGCCAGTAACTATTTTTCATGCTATGCATGAATTATACAAACTTTATTGATCAGGAATAAGGCCAGGGATAAAAAACAGCTTTCAAGAAAGAACTTCCTAGGAAGGAAGAGGGATGAAGTAGAGAACCACAAAGCTTTACAAGCCTGATAAAGGCAAATTAGAATTTGGGAGAAACTAGGAGGTGTTTGTATTAAATCTTTCCCTGAGAACAAGCAGTGAAGTAATTAGTTATGTTTCAAGTGGTATCACTGATGATCAGCTCTAGAACTGCCTTGGCTATTTGTGTTTAGCACATTTTAATGTCCACTAAACAAGTAATTTAACCATTTTTGCTGCATGTCAGTTTGCAAGAGTGTTTGTCCTTCAGCTCAGCCTCATAGCTGAGTGTCTGGCTAAATAACATGGTTTGAGAACAAGGATGGGGTACTATTTTTATTTTTTGCAGTTACAGTAAACATTTTTTCTGACGTTCTCCCAAATGCACTTCTCCAACTTGCCTGGCCTGATATAAACTGTGCTGGGAACACGAAAGGTGCCAACAGGAGAGCTACTTGAATTCTCACTGCAATGCCATGTTTTCTCCTTGAAAATCTCCTAAGAATTTATTTTGAGAGTGACTCTCAACTTTCAGATCCTGTGGGAAGTGGGAGGATGTAGGTCATTGGCACATAGGGACAAACCTGGAGATGTGGTGTGTGATCGTAGCCGCGTCATGCACGAACACATCTTTGAGGTTACGTTTTATGAGAAGGCACATGTGCGCTTTTCATGATGTTCAAGGATTTGGATCTGACTTGAATTAAATTAATTTGCTGTATTTTTTCTCCCCTGCAGCTGGCTGATGATCGCATGGCACTGGTGTCGGGAATTAGTTTAGATCCCGAAGCAGCAATTGGAGTCACAAAACGTTTACCTCCCAAATGGGTCGATGGGGCAGATGAGGTAAGTTCTGTGGCAAATCCAACACACAGTTTGGCTTCTCATGCAGGGATTTATTGGTGTAGTCAGTTACGTTCTCGATGCTGTGTCAGTGTTATGACAAAAGTAGTATTAGAAGAAAAATTAGTATTAGCGTTTTCTAAATTAACCGCCTTGTTTAGAGGAAAATACCAGGCAAGTTGTGACTTTTTATCTTAAAGGGTATATTGCAAGTGAAATAAATGGAGCTTATCCAGGCCCAGAAGTTCTGGAAGACTGTGGGAGCCCAATATTAAAAGCACACTGGGACCATTAGGGTAAACGTGCTATAGCTGAGCTTTTAGACTTGAGACACAGAAAGGTCCTAAAGCTCTTAGCAAAGCCAAGTTCTTCTCATTTTAAAACTTAGAAGGGAAGGTACCGAAAAATTAGTACTTGCAGTGGAATTTTTGTTTGAACTTGTTGCATCCAGTTGAGTAGACCCTAAAATGGAGGAGATGAGCAGTTTACTGTTTGAGAACAGGAAATGTTAGTGTCTTCTAGCAGGAGAATTTTCCTGCCTGTGCGCTATGGATGCCTTGCAAGTTGTGGAAATATTTGGACATACATGAGGGAACGATTTTGGAGGCATCCAATTAAAAACCAGTCTCTGCATTTGAAATATGAAGCTATTGTTGACTTTCAGAAAATCTGTTTTTAAATGTACTCTCAGAAAACATGTTGCCTCATCAGTTTGTGTGCACACAACCCATTTTGCTCAGTCTGCTTTTTACTACTGTAATAATCACTCTTATGGATTTCTTTTTAATGAGTTGTTTGAAAGCATGTCATTTAACTTATCCTGTTAAGTTCAGGCTATTCAATGTATGACAGAGTTGAAGCTGTGGCCTGAATTTTCATTTATATTTTTGGGAGTTGCCTAAATCTTCTTGCTATGGTACCATATAATGATAAAAATATTATTCCAACTTAATGAAGCACATTCGAAAACAGCAGTCTTGTCTAAGGTTTAAAAAAGTACCAAACTCAAAGTCTAGAAGAGTATTCAGTTGCTTCTTAGTCAGCTTTTTTTCTGATTTTTAATGATCTTTGGTCTCCTTTTGACGGTACAGATTTCTGTTGTTGATTTTTGTCGAACATTTGTCAGAACCCTTTCCTCTGAAACACGAGTTACTTCCCTTTCTTCCTGTTGGGCTTTCTGTTTTAGATTCAGTATGATATTGCCAGGGTTAAACAGAAGATGAAAGAATTAGCCATTCTTCACGATAAACATCTAAACAGACCCACACTGGATGACAGCAGTGAAGAGGAACGGGCAATAGAAATAACAACCCAGGAGATCACACAGGTACAGGCTCATTTGGGCTCTACCCCTCCAGTTTGACATATCTTGAAGCATTAGGACAAGGCAGTGGTGTGCTTTGAGGAAAGCATTTCGTTTGTAATCAGTATTAGAGTGAGAAGTCCTGGGCTCTGTGCTCAGAACTGCACTGTCTCGGTGAACTTCCCAACGAGTCTTTAACCTCCCTGTTCTTTTACTTATTGTTGGTTTTTCTACTTGGAATAGGATTAATCAGATCAAATTTACAGATGTCTCGGAGAAATACAGATATCTATTCTAAGGCTTGCAGTCCAAGCAATTATAATGAAGCCTTTGATCAGAAGTAGTTGTGTTACTCACCTACCTTGTTAACTTTGTTCTGTTTCTGTATCTTTTTAAATATTGCACGAGGCAATAAAAGTTAATTTAAAAAATGTAGAAATCAAAATATTAGTGTCCAATTTGGCACTTTTGCACTGTGATATTTCAAGTGTGAGCTGCTGTCTGTGTTTTTACTAATGGACTTGTTTTCTCAGTTATTCCACAGATGTCAGAGAGCAGTCCAGGTCTTGCAGAGCAGGTCCCGTAGTTGTACAGAACAAGAAGCACGTGTTCTCAGGAATGTAGTGTCTTCCTTAGCACAGTCCCTTCAGGACCTGTCCACCAACTTTAGGCATGCACAGTCTGACTATCTCAAACGTAAGCATAAGAGATACAGTAATACAGGGCACCTCCTGTGGAAACCACGGATGGAGGTGTGCTTGTTTTCTTGGTTGGGAAAGCTCAAGCACGGAAGGGTTAAGTGATGCACACAGGACCAGCTAGAGGTTAGAATTTGAGGGTTTCTGGTTCACAGCCCATGCTCAAACTGCTTTATTCTACTTCTCTTTCGTATTGCTGAAGGAGAAATGTCATGGTTAAGCATATCAACAGAATCAGTGTACTTCACCCATCCACATTTTTAATGCATCTTTGCTTCTCTAACTGTGGTCTGAAAAGCTGCTTCTGTGACACTGGTGAATCAGCCACTGCTCTTCAGCCATGATACCTGCTGTAGATGGCAGGCTGTGATAGGCAGAACTTCAACAGGAGGTCTGTGATAAATTAAAATTCTGCATCCATAAACAGATTGGAAGTGGAATAGCTTCTGTTTAAAACTCTAAAATTGTGTGCAATTCTATTTTTGGCTAAGTAAGATTATTTTAATCTTGGAAGAAACCCACAAAAACTTGATCTTCAAATTTAACATTGATGTTTCTTCCTCCTGTGGTGTAAATGGCACAGGTGGAACTGAAGATCACAGCTCAGACAGGAGATGTTCCTGAGAGAATTTGTTATAAAATAGCCTAAACTGATCACACTTTAAGGCTCTTAACTTACCTAATTTTTTTAACTTTGTAGAACACAATGACTTAAAAATCACCGATTTAATTAATCTTGCAAGTCTGGTTGAATTTGTTGTGCTTTGTTAAATAGTAAGCCTGTGTGACAATTAAAACTTACGTACATTTGTTAGCCAGATTTTCCTTCTTGTGCTTTTCTGTCTGGCGCTTCAGACTTTTACTCTGATTTTAGTGTGCATAAATATTATGCTCAAACATGGCTTGTCTTTTACAGGCATGAAGAATAGAGAAGAAAGGTCCAAACACTTCTTCGACACCTCGGTCCCACTGATGGATGATGGGGAGGATGATACACTTTATGACAGAGTAAGTCCCTTGTCACAGCACCTTTCTGGCCACATGCAAGAGCAGTTGTAGAAAACTGTGATTCTGAGTTTCGATGGAAGGTGGCACTCTTTAAAGTGAACTTTAAAGAGTAACTGAAGACTTTCAGTATGACAGATTGCTGAAAAAAAATGGTGCAGAGATTTGTTTCTGCACAAATTATGTTGTAGAGCTCTATCAGACTTTGTTTTACTTCGGGGATGCTGCGTTTCTGATCAGTGTGGGAGTTGTGCTGTTGTGTCCTCACTAATAGTGCCACAGAATATTCTTAACTGTTAACATTTGGTTAGCATTTAACTGAAAACTTACTGAAAAAGTCAAGGCAACTTTTCAGGTAATCCTGTGTACAAGAGGTTTTTCACTTGTCTCAAGGAAGAGTGATGGGGAAAGGACAATGTCCAGCTGTGATTGGCCTTGGGAGATGAAAACAGGAAGGTCTCTATGGTTAATAAAAATATCAGAATTGCTGCTGTCATTACACATTGGCGTTATGGGAGTTTCTGTCATGCTGATCAATCACTAGATATTCTGTAACTGCTGGACCACTTGCATGTATTGATTTTGTACACCAACAAAAACATTGGTTTAGGACAGCTCTTATTTTAAAATCAGTTTTTTATGTGTTTGGGCAGGATACAAGATGTGCATTTTCTCTTCTCCAGCTATAAATAGCTATCCAAGTTATTTTAGAGACCCTGAAAACCTTTTTAAAATACATTTTTTTTTCTTAGATTCCTGCCTACTAAGGAAACTCCAAAAGGGTTGTTGTGTTATAAGACCTTGTAATCCATATAATTATTTCCAGTGTTTTTGTGCTGTTAATGCTAGTTCCACACCTAAATCTTTCATTTCCCAGGGTTTTACAGATGACCAGCTGGCATTGGTGGAGCAGAACACACTAATGGTGGAAGAGCGGGAACGAGAAATCCGTCAGATTGTACAGTCCATCTCTGATCTCAACGAAATATTTAGGGACCTGGGAGCAATGATAGTAGAACAGGTACACGGACATCATGGTGTTAGTAAGAAAGAGGAGATTCCATGTAGTGTTAAGGCTTCCAGACTCTTCCTGTTTTCATGTGCTGCTCACTTTTCCTAACTTACCTCTTATCTTCAGGGTAAGATAATCCTTATCTTCAGGATAAGTTTGGAACCTTCCAGGAGTTGAATTAACGAAAATAAATAAATAAGAATTCAACTGGTTATGTGTGTTAAACTAAAAGAAATAATAATAATAAAATAAAAAGGCCATAGAAAGCTGAAGTTCTGATGGTTATTTCTCCCAGAGATTCAGTTCATGTTCAGTGGGTCAGCCAAAAGCACCTGGTCTGGAAGTAAGTTGATAATAAGGGATGTGATGTGAGATGTGGACAGAGCTGCCATTGGACATTGAGCAAGGAAGTTGTTTAGTGAGGTCCCAGCTAGTAAAAGTTCATTGTTTCCATAATTCATGAGCTGTTTACTGTGAGTGTTGTTAATTACTCTGCTGTTTATAATAATAATTGCTTTATGAAGTTCATTTTGCTTCAATTTGCTGCTTGTTTTCTCCTTTTTATTTAGGGAACAGTTCTAGATAGAATTGACTATAATATTGAACAGTCGTGTATGAAAACTGAAGAGGGTCTAAAACAACTACATAAGGTAAGCTGATGGAATAATTAAGCTGTTTTGCACATCTAATAATATTTTATAATCGAATAGCTGTTAAGTTATTCAGTCAATTTTCAGTTTGACATGGTCCCTTTTAGGAATGATTGCTGTACAGTATAAAATGTCCAACTGTACTGCAGTAGGAGCTTTCCATATAACTTCTGTTAATGTCATGCTTGATGCCCAGTGTTAATTACTTAAATGACTTTCTGGGCATCCAAGCAATGTGCTTTGATATTTATACTGCTGACCTGCTGGGACTTATGTGGCAATTCCTTCTCCGTTTGGAGAGCCAGGCACTTGGGAAACAGGACTGGTTATTGGGTACCTCACTACAGATTTCAGTTTGAAAACATTATCTAATCAGCAAGAATAGTTATTAATGTTTTCTCTCACCATCTGACACTTTAAACAGTTTTTAGTATGAACACCTAAAAAGCTTTAGTTGGCAGCAGAGCAGAGTTTTGTGGTTATTTTGTTTTGTTGGCTTTTTCATTCTGTTTTGATTCTGTGGTTAAATTCTGACTTGTCAGCTCAGTTCAGTCCTTCCATTGCTGGAAATAAAGTCCAGTAGAGATTTATGCAAAAACCTCTTAAGTAAAACATTCTGTTTTGGAAACCTGGACTTCTGATTTCTACACACTCAACCTCCTATGCTGGTAGACCTGTAATATATGGACAGCCAAAAATGTGCCATTTGAGGAAAAGCAAAATAAATTCGTTATCAGATTATTCTTGTTATACACAAAAGTAAAGTGGACATCACTAAAACAAGGTGTTTGCTGTGGATGAGCAAAGCTAAAAGTAATTGGAAGCAATTTGTACAGACTGAAATGGAAATAAATGAATCAGTTGGAATCGATGTTATTTCTGGTCTAGTGGTGGGTAATGAATTCTCAGCAAGCCCCTGGTTGGACTGCTGGCTGGAGTATGGATTTTTGATCCAATATATACGTGCTTTCAATACAGCATAGGAATTCTTTCACCTGTCTTGGAAGACATACACACAGGTCTGAGTAGGAATATCAGAGACACCCCGGTGTTTTCAATACTGGTGGCAGCTTTATTCTGATTTAATATCTATAATGTCAAGGTTTTTTTCAGTTTTAATGGGCATAATTATTATAAACTACCAAGACAACAGGAATTGCACTAATTCACTGCAGAAGTCTGGTGATATGAATCACTAGTTACCAATTCCTGCTTCACATGAAAATTGGAATCAGTTACTAATGCAGCTGATAGTCACAGTGATTGCATGTTACATAGTTTCAGGTCAAAAATTCCTCTTTAGCAGATCTGGTAATTAATTACTTTCCAGAGACTATAAAGGAGAAGAATTAATATAGTTTCCCCTTTAAATTTTGAAGGTTTATTAATTAAATAAAATTAAATGCAAGCTTTGTTCCACTTAGCTTCTATTAGCAGACTTTCATTTGGCTTTTGGAGAGTTTTCTCCACATTGGGCCCTTTTAATTCCCTTGGGAAAATGAGGCGAGGGATGAGAAAATATGGTTAGAAGACAGAAGGAAAGAAGCAGAAAACTGAGAACCAAATTACAAAGAAAGCTTTCAGTGCTAATTGAAATTAAATGAAAATGCACAGCTGGATAAGGTCCAACAAAAACGCCTATTAAAAAAAATGCAGTTTTGTTGTGAATTTTAATGACCTTCAAATATAAAACAGGAATCTTATCTCATAGTGAGTCTCCTCTTCAACACAGGTAAATGTGACTTCAGTGCAGACTTTATTCACTGGAGTCTGTGGTGCAGATCAGAGTTATTCTGTGGGAATTGCTTGCAATATACATCGTATGGAATGTCAGGTTACCAAAGAACCATCTGAAGCACGTGTATTTCACTTATACCAAGTAAGAATCTGTACCTCAGCTCTGCAGACATCTAAGTATTAACTCCTCCTTTTCTGTTTCACAGGCAGAGCAATATCAAAAGAAGAACCGGAAGATGCTCGTTATTTTAATTTTGTTTGTTATAGTAATTGTCCTCATTGTTGTTCTTATTGGTGTAAAGTCACACTAGGTTTCGCTTCATTTTCTCATTTTTGGAGTTTCTGTGAACTTCTTTCCCAATGTGAATGGATGGACCTGCACTCCAGAAAGCTGCCTTTGAATGTACGAGCCCTTGTGGTGCAACATCTGTGCAATGTTTCTGTAGAATTCCTCCAAGTTTGGTGATCTGTGAGGTGTTTGTAAGGATTATGTGGAAAAATTCAGGAAATCTGATGCTCCCATACAAAAAAAGCGGGCGTTCTATGCTGAGGTATTTGGAAAACAGTATTTAAAACTCATTAAAAATTGAAGTTTACCAGTGAGTACAGTAATTAGTGTGTTACTGTGAACAAAAATGTGTTGTCTTCTATATTCTTATGTCATAATTGTTACAGGCTTCAAATTTAAACCATGTTTCTAGTCAATGGGACTAGATATCAAAAATTGATCCAGGTGTAGAATATTTTGAGGCACAAAATTGTTTGATTTGATCCCCTTTCTTCCAGACTCAAAATTCCAAAGAACTGGATAGACAGCTAAAACAGAAAGCCTTTAGCAACCAGAACGTAATCCAACCCCTGTGATCTTAATTTAGATACTGCCCCATTACTGAGAATCAGGGGTACTTGATCTTGTAAATAACAAGATGTAATCACTGGCATAATTTAACATGTTTAGTTAATTAAAAAATTTTCTGAGCTTGAGTAATCATGGGAACGATTCTCCTCACCAGAATGATCATGTATCTTTTCATGCATTTTTTTTTTTTTTAGTTTAAAGTACAAACATTACATGAAAGCAGTGGCGAAGCTAAACTGAAAAAAATGGAGTAGAAACCCAAAAAGAGAATCTCTCTGGCCTCCTGTAGTGGGTCTCAGATGTTTCGAACTTTAGTTGGTGTATAAGCTCTTTATTTTACAGCGCATTTTGTCCATATGGGTTATGTTTTTTGTGCAGGAAGCGACTTCACTACAGTATATATTACATCATTTTCCCTGGCAGAAGATTCTCTTTCAAATGTCTGCCTGGAAGAGGACGTGTTTATGGTCTGTAACTGACCATGGGAGGTGTCATGCAAGTGACATGTTCCAAGGCCTTTAGTGGAGAATTTGGGGGTTCTTCTCACTACTTTTTTCAGTGGAAAACTTTGCTGCAGGCCATACAACAGGAATTAGGGCAACATGTAAGTAATAGAACACTCCTGATTTAATTCAGGCCTGAAGTGGTGTGCAATTGTAGTGGCCTTGCCTTAATATTTTTAATACAGCTTTTTTATATTTTTTATTTTTTTCCCAAAGGGACTGTAACTTCCTTCATCTTCTGACAGATAAAAGTGCTCCCCATACAGTTGCAGAGATGCTCTGCTCCAAACCCCTGCAGTGCAGTTTCATAACACTATTGAAGTTGCATATATTGCCTGCCCTGAGTTTCTTTAACTATGTTCTAAAGGAGGACTTGAGACGTGGCTTTAAACTGACCATTTTCAGGAATGGACCTGAAATCAAAGACTGCGAAGACGTGAAAGCCTTGGCTTTCTGTGGGGCTTATGAAAAGCTTTGTACCGCTCCTGTTACCTCCGGAGAAGGGGGATGTTGGACTACCAAAACTGCCAGTTCAAACTCTTCATTAAATTCACAAAGTAAATTGGGAAAAGAAGGACTGAGGCTTGTGGCTGGGTGTGCAGCTCCCCTGTTCTGGTGATAGATCTTTTCAATGATCGTGAGTAAAACTACTGTCTCCCTCGTGCTGTCTGCATCAGCTGGTGTGAAGCAGCATACTGCTATAATTTAATATACTGTATTTGCAACTTTCTCTCTAACATGAGATCGTGTTATTTATTTCTGTCTTGACCGGTGCTTTTGACATTTTATCATGGCAAATGAATCTGAAGGAGTAATAAAACACTTCCAACCTAAGTGGGCAATTATTCATTTTTTTAAAAAAAAATATAAACTGAAACATACTTTCGTGATGTTAATGCATTTCTGTTCTTCATAATTAAATGAAAGTGGCAGTGACATAAAATATCTTTAAAAAGAAAAAAAGTAACTTTTGTAGCACAATGTAAACTTGCATTGTCAAGAGTCATTTCCCATGAGTTATGCCCATGATATCCTGACTCCACTGAAGTAACTGGCTACCTATTTTCTATCCAAATTCTGTACAAGGAAATGCATTTTTAATATGTATCAAACAAGAGGTTAAACTCATATGTCAATTGTCCTGTGTAACTCGAGCTGGAATTTATTGAAGCTGATTATATAGAGGAAGAAAACCCACACCAGGCTTCTAAATCATTGCAGGTGTGTAACTTACTCTGAGTCAGTCTCAGTAACCATCAGCAGCTAAATCAAACCCCAATGCTGTGCTTTGTGGGACTCTCTCCATGTGGCCTCCTAAAGAAGGGGTGCTGTGTGTGCCTTTGGGCAGTGAGAGCCCAAAAATCCACAGCAGCTGCTGCCTACTCAGGTGTGCCAGGAGCAGGAGCTGCCTAAACCTGACAGTGCTTCTGTCCAGCCCTGTTTGTGTCCAGTCCTCTGTGCTGCTGCAGACAAAGCTGGTGCCCTCTCTCCTGCAGGTTGTGGCCTCCTCGTGGTTGCTGGATTCTTCTCAGCTTGTATAGAAGCTCTAATTCCTTACAAAGGAACAGAACAGCATTGCTGGAGCATCTCCCAAGAATCTGTGGCTCCTCACCTGGTGGGAATGGCCTATAAAGCCATTGGCTTGTACAGAATTTCTCCATTAAAATGCATGTAAGCGTGCAAAAAATGAGCTGCTACTTGTTAACAGAAATCAGTTGGAGTCATATGCGGAAAGGACAGCATTAAAAGCACTGTAAGAGCAAATTTATTTCTACTGCAGGTTTTCTCTAGCAGCTGAAAAGTAAAACGGAAGAATTGGTTTCTTGCTTGGTGATTTTTGGAATGTGATAAAAATTACTGTAATTGGTGAGGTGTTCATTGAGATTGCCTGGATTGTATTGATTTAGGGTTTGCTTTTATGAACCACTTAAAAGAATCTTAACTCCTTTGCTTAAATCTTTGGAAACTTTGCTTTTGGTGCAGCCTTGCAAAATGTAAGTTCTTGAAATAGGTGGCAGTGAAACCAATTTTGTTGGGAAAAGAAATATGTTTACTATAAAGAAAACACCAAAGCCAACGGTCTTCTTGACTAAAAAGGGAATTCATTATAATTTTGCATATTAATTATGACGGATTGTGTAAGATGATGTTTTAGTGGCCTGATTCCACAAATACTTGTAGAGGATCAATAATTGGAAGACACGTCCTGGGTGCAGCTTCTGCCATGGCCCCTACAAATAGAAATGTTTGCAGCTGCTGCTGATGGGACGTCCACAGGGAATTTCTGTAGGTAGGATTGATTTCCTCAGTCCATTCCCTTCACAAGGATGCTCCTCTGCTGTCCTTAACTGACAAAAGAAGGATTCTGGGCTAGGTGAGTGGTTCCTACTATTTTGCTTGCCTTTCAGACACTGGATTCAGGGAACGTGCTGTATTTGTACTCTGACAGTAGCAGGAACACTCAGTGATTGGGAGTTTACTGCCTGGCAGAATCCTTGGAAATGCCTCAATCATGAATTGCTGTGTGTACTGTCATTCCTATCTCCCACGCTGTCCAAATGTATTGGGATAACCGCGAACCCTTGAACAGTGCATGTTCTGTGGCTCAGTAAAGACTCGTTAAAGTTGGAGCTTGTTGAGTTACCGTCCCGTCTGTGAGGATGCAAAACCGACCTCTGCAACAGATGTTCCTACAACTTTTATTAAGGGCAATTTTAAATGCAATGAAGTTTCCATAATGTCGCTTCAGAGACTGAGTAAGACCTTACTGTAAGGAAGTTTTTTTCCTGGAATTCAGCCTAGGTTTTGTTAGTAGTTGGGGTTTTTTTGTGTGTGGTTTTTTTTTTTTTTTTCCTTTTAGATGTATTTCTATTACATGCAGCAGGTTTCACCTTTCCTCCCTTTCTGTTGCTCGGACCCTCCCGGCTTTCCTGGCTGCAGATCAAGGAGTATCAGGTTCCGCAGGGAAGTGGCCACAGCACCAGAGCTCAGGGAGCGCTTGGACAACGCTCTCGGGCACAGGGCGGGATCGTTTGTGCGGGGCCAGGAGCTGGACGGGATGATCCCGATGGGTCTCCTGTGATAACTGCCTACTGACCAAACACTGACAGGAGGCGCTTGCCAAATATATTTAAAAAAAAAAATATTAGAATAAAACCCGTAATACGTCTAAACCCAACCCTTTCAGCTGGCTATAGGGCACGGCGGGTGCCCGGGACCGTGCCCGTGTCCCGGGGCCGTGTCCCGGCGCTCCCGTGACCCGGCGCGTCCCCGCCCCGCGGAGCCGGAGCCGGGCCCGGGCGGGGCGGAGCGGCCGGGCCGGGCAGGAAGATGGCGAACGTGCAGCTGCAGTTCCAGGCCAGCGCGGGCGAGGCGGACCCGCAGAGCCGCCCGCTGCTCGTGCTGGGGCAGCTGCACAACC
>VZRE01014181.1:1075114-1113318 GCA_013396775.1 Cephalopterus ornatus
GGGACACGGTCGGCGTCGGAGCCCCCTCCCGCCTCAGCCGCTGCGGACCTGCTTGTTGAGGTGGTGGTGATGGCTTGTGGTGAAACGATGCACGTTTGGCATTGCGGCTTTTGGGTCTCCGGGTGTTTGGCAAGGGGCTTTTTTCTGTTTTGCAGTCCCTTATGACAACATTTACCTTTATTGGGTTAGTTTGGTTGTAATGAAATTGCTATGTGGAAACAGTAGTTCAGGGCTGGTAAATCAGTCCTATTTATCAGTAGGAAAACTGTCTCAAAGAAGCTCTGGAGCAGCCTTTGCACTAAATGGTGTGGTTTTAAATTGTGGTTCGTATGGCTTAGAGGAGATGCTTGTAATGGAAAGTACGTTTGTATTTTCTGGTTAATAAACAGGTTTGTCAAATTTCTTGTTTCTTTTCACTCCTGGAGGTTGTTCCACTTAAAAGTGCACGCACAGCTTCTTTGTTTCCAGCACCTGAAATCCTTGTCATTGAAAGAGTTCCTATAGCGGGAACGAGATGGAGAGAAAAGGCTGACACCGTTCTTTGTCGTTAAATTCTTCTTTTTCCCCCACCAGATATGGCAGTGTGCTCTGAGCACCCTGAACCCAAACCCCACGGACAGCTGTCCTCTCTACCTGAACTACGCCACAGTGGCCGCGCTGCCGTCCAGGGTGAGCCGGCACAACAGCCCGTCTGCGGCGCAGTTCATCACCCGCCTGGTCAGAAACTGCCTGCCGGGAGGTGTCAACAGATGCATCGTTGTAAGTGGCTGTTCAAATGCCCCTGGTGAAATGTCTGGTTGCGTGTTTTCTCGGCTTTTCCCGGATTTCAAGCTGTCTCCAAGGAGACCGGAGGTGGACAAGTTTTGCCAATATAATTACACTGACACGAGTGGTTTTGCGCTGATACATAAGCAAGACCTGACTGCAATACCCTGTGCATGCTCAAGCATTTGGAGGGAATTAAGGTTGGATGTGTGTGGAACATCTTCAACAAGGAATGCCCATGCAAAGGGAACCATTAGTGGCTTTTTCCGAACTGGAATGTTGATGCTAGCACAATGCTTTGGGAGATTGATGTAGGGTGCATGCAGGGTGCAATGAGTGTATCACATAACCCGTGAAAGGTGCCTCGTCTGTGTTATTCAGTGAATTTTGAAAGTCCTGATGCAAACTAATGCTCCAGTGTGAGTCCTTTGCAGGACAAGCTCTTGGACTGCTTTGGTCATCTTCTGTATGAGCTTGATGAACTGATTTGTTTCTATGGCTTCTCCAGATTATATCTGTAGTTTGTCAGAGAAGACTCATGCAGTCGGTGCCAGTAAAAAAATTTAATTATACTCTTCACTTGGAAAACTTATTTGCAAGAGTAATTACTCTACTTAATTTTTCCCCTTGGTGTTAATTTGAAAATGTTAAGCTAAAACTGCTTTCCGTTGGTAATTTCTGTAATGAACTTCAGAAAAGTATTCTCCCTGTTAAAAAGCTTTTGGGTTAATATTAGCCACATTCTCATAAAATTTGTCTTTGTTTCATTTGTTTTGAGCACATATTGGTGGTTCCCAGGCCTTTTTTTGTCTTGATCTGTCAGCTAACCTGTGTTAATTGCACTAGTGTAATTAAAGCAGTCCAGCTCCCTTATAAGGATGTACTAATTCCCACACAGTCCAGCATTGTAATTCATTTCCATATGGGAATGAACCAGTTCAGTGTGGGTCTGTTCATCCATGCAAAACATGACGAATGAGCACGTCCTGACTCAGAGATCGGTTATTTCCCACCCACCTCCATTTTTTCCCTCTTCACCAGTAATACCCCAGGTAACAGATGCTTTTAAATGCCGTCTCCCACATCCCCTGGTGTTGTCTGACATGTTTCCCTGCTGGCTGGTGTTTCAGATGGTCTGTGAGAGGTCTGAAGTCTTCGCTTCTGCCTGTGCCTTGGCCAGGGCTTTCCCGCTGTTCACGCACCGCTCCAGCGCATCCAGACGCACGGAGAAGAAAACTGTCACGGTGGAGTTCTTCCTGGTTGGACAAAACAATGGACCAATAGAAGTGGCAACACTTAAAGTAAGATTTTTGTGGTTTTTCTGTCATTTTTTTCCTATTATTCCCTGAAATATTTTTTTCCTTCCATTTGTTGCGTGCACAAATACATCTGCCTCAAGCTACATATGGAATAGGTGTTGTATCTAAAGTCATAAATTATCCTAGGTCAAAGTTCCTTGAAGTGGATCCATTCACAGCACCTGTGAGGACAAATATTGAACTATTACTCATAGCAATATTGAAATATTACTGCAGCAAAGGCTGAAGATATTTGGAATTTAGATTTCAGAGGTGGAAAACACCAAACAAATAGCACAAGGAAGTATGTATATCCTGGATGCAAATAGTGTATTTTTAGCCTTTTTAATATTACACTGCCTTCAGTGTGTGGGCTTCTCACTTTCTTCGTTCCTCTTCAAGATCCATAAACTTAAAAGCTACTCCAGGGTTTGCTGTTAAGCTGTAAGGGAGTTCCCTGTTCAGTGCCCCAGGTTCTGTGCTTCAGTACAGATGGGTGCTGCCTTAGCTGATGAGTGAGCTTGTACAAATCCTGTAAAAGTTTAGCCAATGGATTTGACAAAGGATATGCTGTTGCTGCATCTGAAATTCACAGAATTGCGGCTTTAGGGTACTTTTTTTTTCAGTATCTTTTCCTCTGTGCTTGGTCCTTACTCTGTGAACTGATTTGGCCCCAGCAAATGGTGCCAGACCAGTTTTCAGGAAAGTGGCAGAGACCGGGGTGCTATGAGTACAACTGTTGATCACACAATTTTTCCCTGCCCCAAATCAGAAAGAGCAGTTCACTGGTGTCAGAAATAGTTCCTTCAGAGAGGTAGATTCCAAACCACTTGGGTTATTTTTAACTTAAAGCTGCAGTTATTTCTACCTTCTGTTCTTCCCCTTGATGTCAACGCCAAAACTACTACTGGCATCCTCCAAACTGAGGTTGCACCCCCTAAACTCAACCAGCGCCAGGGAGCTAATGCAGAACATGGAACAGGCATGTGGGAGGATGTTTTTATCTAAACCTCTCCCTTGCCACTTGTATTTTACACCTATTGTATTGTCCAGGATATTTTATGGTGAGGACTAGCAGAGATTGTCATAGTTTTACAAGGCACTTATTAAAGACCGCCATTATCCAAGTTCTCTGGAGTACCCTGGAAACACAAACACAGGCATAGCTGATTTCTGTAAGTCCTGCTGTTCCCCTGGGGCTTGGCCTTTGGTTTAGAGCACCTCCAATTACCTGCATGGCCCTAAAGGGGAATCACTCCAGACCAAGCTTGGCTCCTGAGGAGGTCCTTATCCCTTCAGGGAAAGTGAAGCAATCAAAAGTAATTGTAGGGAATCAGGCGCCATTCCAAAACAAGCCAAGGTTTATGAATCTGCTGGGATACAGAATGTGTGGAGTCCTGAGGCTGGTCTGGCCAAGCCAAACTTTAGGTACCTCAGCACAAGTGACTGTCCAACACCTCAGATTCCTGTGAAACCCATCTTGACTTGCCCATCTGCTGTGTGTGGTCTTCAGTGTAGTGTGGCTCCCGCAGAGCTTGCACAGAGTTTCCTTCCCCCTAGTCTTACAGCTTCAAGTTGTTGATTCGTGGGAGTTAAAAGTTGAAGCTTAGTGTCTCGTGTCTCCATTGTCCTTTTTTTTGCCAGAAGGATCCTTCTTGAAGGAAACAGCTTTGGCATGCTCACCATTGACCATTTTGATTCTGCCCACTCTTGCCCAGATAAGTTTTTACTCAGTCCAGGTGAGGGTCAGACCATTGTGCTACAGGAATAAGGAAACAGGTGCAGACATGTTTTACACAAGTATAAAATATTCTGCATTCCCATGGGCCTGCCATATAGAATGTATTACTTTAGTAATCTCTATTGCTCTCAGCCACTCTGCCTGCCATGTACAAACTCTGCCAGTTTCCCATGTTGTAGACTGCACAATCTCTGCAAGTTTCTAACCTGAGCAGCCCATAAGCTTGTTTTGACTTCCTGAATTAGCTTCTTCTTATCTCTCTTTCCTCCACCTCACACTGCCTTCCTGGTCTTCCTCTGATAGTGGAGAAGTCTACTAATTTTGCAGTATCAGTTCACTGGGGGAAGGAACACGGTTAGAAATTAGGGCACATGGAAAAAAGTTTGACTCATACAAAAAGTAATGGTTAGCTTGGTTGACATTGTTTAACACTCTGCAGTGCCTTTGGCGGTTGCAGTTAAGCATTAACGTGCTCCAGAGGAATCACGCATCTGGTGTTGGCTTCACGGGGCTAAATGCAAAGTTGTGCTAAAACCCAGCCAAGCCAAGGCCCCTCCTCAGGTGTCCTCCCTTCTTTTTGTAGTGCCTGGCAAGTGCTACGGAGGGAGTCAGGCTGGCTGCTCGGATCGTGGACACCCCGTGCAATGAGATGAACACAGATAACTTCCTGGAGGTAGGTAATGCACCTGATGAGTAAGAGTTACTAATTGTAAGTCTAGACTACAGTAATCTAAACCTACTGTTGCTGTCTCTTAGCAAAACCTGTATGTCAGCAGTGGGAAGCACATCAAACCAGAGATGCTGAGGCTGTTTCTTTGGCCCTTAACATTTTGTAGAACTTTGCAAAGTTGGAAGGAGCCAGAGTGTATAGCTTGGAGTAAGGCACTGGGAGGCAGATGACAGGAGTTCTTGATTTGCTTATACACTGGTTTCTTGTCTTAAGCCTGATGGTGATGAGAGTTTCTGAAATTATGGGACAGTTGACATATTTCCAAATGAGCTTTATCATAAGGATCCGTAAAGCTGTTGAGAATGAAATTATTCCTGTCCTATTGCATCATGATCCGACAGAGTGAACAGTTGGCCTTTACCTCTGAAGATTTCTTTTACTGGCAGAGCTTAAAGGTCAAATTTGTGTTTCATGCCATAGTAAGTCAAGGATGTCTCAGTGGAATTAGGCCATTGGAAAACCTACATCAGTCCCAAAATTGTGAATGTTTGTATGCGTATGCATGCAAAAATCACACAAACCCCTTAATTGAGTGCCCCTGCATGTGGAAAGGCACAAATGTGTCCTGATGACTGACTGACAATGTCCTTTCTCTTTCAATGATTAAGGAAATCAAAAAAGTTGGCAAGGATCTTGGGATTACTCCTACCATTATCCGAGATGAGGAGCTGAAAGAGAGAGGCTTTGGAGGTATCTCTTGTTGAATATTCCACTTTTTTCCTAGCATGTAATTGGAATGTTTTGCCATCCCCACTGTAATATTTTATTTGCACATTTTTGAAACAGTTTTGTTGCCCATAGTATTCCAAGATGTTCTACAGAAAATAGCCACAGGTGCTCCCCAAAGTCTTTCTTCCCCACCGATGGTTTAATTCTCTGTTTTCCAGGTATCTATGGAGTTGGCAAGGCAGCTCTGCATCCTCCAGCCCTGGCAGTTCTCAGTCACACTCCAGATGGTGCCACACAGACTATTGCTTGGGTGGGCAAAGGTATTGTGTATGACACTGGAGGACTCAGCATTAAGGGAAAGGTACAGAAACACTTGTTCTGCTGCTGCCTTTACTTACAGTGGTGTTTTCTGATGAAAATAATTCAGTTAATGTCTCTAGGAAACCAAAGTACATTTTTTTTGAGTAAAGGCTTGATGTGCTGTCATGCATATTGACACAAACTATTAGGGATGAAGACCAAATGGGATTCAAGGAACACTTTACAGAGCAATTAAATAGCAACCTGATATTTTGCCCTTTAAATGTTGCCCACTGCTAGGAGAAAGCTAGAAACAAAGATGTTTAGTTTCTGATTTCAGAGATTAAACCAAAACCCACTGGAGTTAGCCTCAGTGTGAAACTTGTAAACAACCCTTTTATTTTTACTTTTCTAACAAATTAGCAGCAGAGTTTTAGTATTTTTCAGTTCTAAGGCCAGATCCACCAATAAATAGATGCACATGTTCCTTGTTTCTGCTGCAGCTGAGCACTGTCAAAACCAGAGTCACAGAAGCATCAGAAACACTATTTCTAGCAGGCATTACTGCGAAATTCTCTTTTAAAGAGAAAAAAAATGTCTATGGTTCTGTTTAAACAGACTACTATGCCTGGAATGAAACGAGACTGTGGTGGAGCAGCTGCTATTTTGGGTGCCTTCAAAGCCACTGTAAAGCAAGTAAGTAAAATGTGTTAATTGATATCATGTATCCCAGCATTGCCAAGGAGCAGTCTGGCTTTTGGATGTATTCCCAGATATGGAGGCCGGTCTAATCCTGAAGTTCTGACCTGACACTGCTGTGAGTGAGCTGGAGCCACCCTGCTCTCTCTGCTATTTCAGGGAAATATTTCACATCTTTACTGGGATCTTGAGAGCTGTGAGAAATTCCTTGAGTGCTGATATTTTTTTTTTCCAAGGGTCTCTCTTGAATTTCAGAGTTGGTTCTGTGGACTGAGTGGTTTCTTGTTCCTTGAATGGGATCTTTACTTGAGTTATCCAGTGCTGATTTTGTTTAAGCTGTGGGATTTGGGGCAGCTGTCGTCACTTTAGCAAAGAAGGGGATGAGCAACTCTGGAATATGAAGTCTTTCCATGTTCCAAATCCTGTGCCAGGTCTAATATTAACCTGCTGGGGAAATGGCAGCTCTGGTGTCACCAGGAGCTGCTTGTTGGTTTGCCTCTGTGGTCAGAAAGTGGTGGGGGAGCTGAGAAGAAGCCAGGTATTGAAATATGAAGGATTAAAAAAAATGCATATTGCACTTCAACAATATGAACTGGGGAGAAGTGGCTGCTGCCAATAAAACTCTGCCCTCTCCACAAATCCAATGACTGAGTCTTGCTGACAGAGCAGCTCTTGCCTCCAAGGAGTATCCAAAGTTCAAAGAATACTTACTGCTGCAGATTAATGCATAGATCTGATGGAAGCTTTGTCCAGGGGCTGATCAGTGCCAAATTCCCATTTCCCAATAGTTTCGCTCTGTTCCTTGGCCCGGGCAGCCTGTTTGATGTGGAAAGATTGTAAACTTCACAGTTATCTGCAGAGAATTAAAATTGAAAACAGATTTGTGAGCTGCATCTTAGGCAGAACGACTACCTTGCCATAACTAAGTCCTTCAGAAAGTTAAATTACAGGTTTGCAAGGGACACGAGCTGGAACTTACACAGGGCTTTGGGAGAGTCTGGGAAAGCCGTGGATGTTGTTCTTTCAGTGATTCAGTCCTTGTTTCCAGAGCAGTTTTGTGTGTGATTATTTGCACTGAGAGAAGTCCATTCACAGACACAGCAGATGTGAATGCAGGTGGTCTGTCATTTCAAATACAATTCCTGTAACAATGAACAAACTGGCACTGATATGTTTGGATCACCTGAGCCTGGAGAATCTGTGCCTTTATGGGTAAAAACAAAAGAATGAGCTCAGTGCTTAATTTTACAGCCTCACGTAAGAAGACCTGTTAATGCCATCCCTACAGAAAATGTGTTCAGATAGGCATTGGGAAGAATTTGTTCTTGTTACCGTTTCAAAACTGGGTTTTTTAAAATGGTTTTAAGGATAAAAGAAAGATGGAAGAAGTTTAAATGAGCTATGCTTTGTCACAGAGACTGAATTGGGAAATGGGTGTTGGATGGAAAGCTCAGCGGGAAGAGGGGCAGAGATTATTATCCATCCTCAGAAAATACCTGCCTGCATGCTGCTCAACAGTTTCACAACGTGGTTTTAAAAGGCTTTGGATAGCAAAATTCAGCAAGTGATTTTTTTTTTTTCCTAGAAAGATGCATTTCATCTATTGTGAGCTTTCCAACACAATGATAAAGAGAAAAACACTCACTTAAATTTCTGAATTCTTTCTCGATCCTGCACGTTAACATAGTGAATCCTGCTTTTGGAGAGCTACAGGCAGAACGAGATTCAGGAAAAAGGCAGCTGATACTGGAAGCAGATTTTCACTTTTTGACAGTAGATCAGCCACGTGTGTCTCTCTAGGAGGAGGAAAATTCAGCGCAGTCCAGTGAGATACTGTGAACAGAGTGGGGGGTTTGCAGCACAGACCGTTTTGGAAGAGCAGAGGATCATGGATGGAAGGTTTTCTCACCAGCAATGCTGTTTGCCCACTAACTGGATGAGAAACTGCAAAGTTACTTTCTGGCTTCCAGATGCTGCCCGTTATTTTGAAAGGTTTTGATTGATGCATTTGCCCTTCAGACTTCAGAACATGAGCTGGTTCAGCAAGCCCAGATTTCTTCAACCAGGGACTTTTATCAAGAGATTCACAGTAAAACTGGCCCTGGTTTCCCTCAGGATCTGATGTCATTAGGACGAACTATCCCAGTTGAGGAGGAACTGTGTTTTTATTTGTGAAATGCTCTGTCTCCCTCTCTGTTCCAGGATCTCTCCACACAACACAGCTACGGCATAAATAACAAAACCATCATACATTTTAAAATATCATCTGTAATTGTTTCTAAATCAAAGCAAAACAGTATGAGATATACCAGAAGGGAGGCTGAGGGGAAAAAAAACAGGTTGAAGATGCTGTGTGCCTGCCAGCAGGAATGATACATAAAAAAACCCCAACAAACACCCACTTCACTCCTCCAAAAAACACAGATTTTGCATTAAATTAGTGGCATTGTTGTCAAGAAGTCATAATCCCTCATTGATTTCAGTCCAAATAAATTAGCTCGATGTGAATCAAAAGCCATTTCTCTCCCATGGTTTTTGCAGGGTTTTAAAGACAATCTTCATGCTGTTTTTTGTCTGGCCGAGAACGCCGTCGGACCACGTGCAACGAGACCTGATGACATTCATGTTCTTTACTCTGGAAAGTAAGATTGTGTCTGTTCCTTCTCCCAGAAACTGAGAGCAAACATGATTTTTGGTTCTGTTTATCTGAGAGCCATGTAAATGGTGAACCTGCCGTTAATCAGGTTCCTTAAATATTGATTATAGTATTTCAGACAGCCATAGCAGAGAGTTTAAAGTGTGCTTAGAGCTTTCTGTTGGGTGTGTCAATACGTAGCAAAATACATATGTACCATGAGCTGATTCCTTAGGGCACTCAAATTCAGGTGTTTTTTTGTAGTACAGCCAGTTTTTTATATCCATCTGTAGTCCATCTTGTCTCAGTCACAGAGGTTACCGTTGGATCAGAATCTCTTTTAAGCAGAGTATGTGACCTCTGTGGCAGTAATTTGTAGAATCCCAGCTCGACATGCTGAGGATCACACAGGCCCAACAAGTAGACCCTGCCATGAGGACAGTCCTGTCATATCCCTTTTCCATGTGTGCTCTGGATGCTTGGAGCTGGGGAATAAGCAGCTGTACAGAGTGTCAGAGTCAAATAAGAAGGCACCATTGTGTTTGACTCTGCTCTCCTCCAGTGTTCTAGTCCAGGCACGTGAGTCTTAACTCCCAGCCTGAAGCACTCTTGTCTTAAATGCCCTCTCTCTTGCTCCTAGAACTGTGGAAATCAATAACACTGATGCAGAAGGCAGACTGATACTGGCTGATGGAGTAGCTTATGCATGCAAAGATCTTGGAGCTGACATCATCTTGGACATGGCCACTCTTACTGGAGCTCAGGTACTGACCTGGAATGGCTGGTGGGCAGGGGGTGAATCCGTCTGCTCCCTGGGCACTGTGCAGTGCTTCGCCTGTGTCCTGCAGGTCTTGGGGGAGAGGAGCCATCCTGAGCCCTTGTGCTTGATGGAGGCTTCCTAAAATTGGGCAAGAGAAAGTTGCCAACAGCATCCCCATTAAACTAATCCTCTGTGCACTGTGCCATGAGTGTATTACATTTATAACTGTGTTACTCAACCAGGTTCTTTTTTTTTTTATGAAGCTTTTTTGCTTTGGCATACTTAAATTAAAAATGTTGTTCTTCTGATGACTTAAGCAGCTGATGTAAGCAGTCCAGCACTCAGTGTTTGCAATTCAGTAGCTTCATAATTAGCAGGACTGATTTGATGATAGTGATCAGGAATTTTCTTGTCCATGGAATGGCTTCCATTGCAAGCCAGAACAGTACATAGGTACAAATTTAATGCCATTATTTTTTGACATCTGTTCCTGTTCTATGGAAGGTTATATTGAGGAGCAGTGATTCTTGTGGTTTAATTCTCTAGAGAATGAACTGGTGTTCGTATCAGGAGGAGAAATGGTGGCAAATTTTAGAAGCGTGAATGTTGCATATGTTGGTGTAAACATCAATCCTTTGAATTGAATCCTTTCCCATCATTGTCCTACTGGAAAAGTGGTTTGTTGGTGGCTTTTGGGTTTTGTGTGTTTGGAAGGAAGCAACCTTTCCAATGAATGAGGATGTTACATTCAGACTGTGGTGGACACACATTGCTGGGGTATCCTCTGTGTGTGCATTTTAGATTTTTTTTTTAGTATTTCATTTCTGATCTAGTTTTATTTCTAAGGATGAATAATTGCAAAGTGATAGAGTTTGCTTACTCAGTAATTACAAATAAATATGGTTTTGGGACAGTGATTTGAATAGGACATGCAAATGAAGACTATTTCACCACAGAATGGATTTTCAGAGAATTTAAAAGGTTCAGCAGTAGTTACAATTCTTTGTAGCATTAATTTATTGTGGAGTAATTCTGAGCCATTTTTTCTTGGTGGTTTTGCTAGATGGAAAGCAGCTCTTGATGGTGAGGGAGAATAGTACAGAATTATCCTGCCCGGTGCAGTTAAGGCGACTTCTTCCTGATTTTGTCTCTTGCCTCACTAGGGAATTGCTACAGGAAAGTACCATGCTGCTGTCCTCACCAATAATGAAGAGTGGGAAAAGGCTTGTGTTAAAGCTGGCAGGAACTGTGGAGACTTGGTCCATCCTCTGGTGTATTGCCCTGAGCTCCACTTCAGTGAATTTACCTCTGCTGTAGCTGATATGAAGAATTCTGTGGCAGTAAGATTTATTTTTTTTCTTTTAAATTTCTTTATTACATAAAAATGTGTGTTTTCTGGGCAATGTGCTGGCCTGCTGGTAGCTGGCTGGAAGCTCTTCCTGGGGTCTCTAATCTTTCAGAAGTGGAATTTTGTTCTGGACTTCAGGGCCTTTTCCCTGGGGCTTTGCAGGCTCTGGTGTCACTGCAGTGATATTTAGTGTCAGTTTTAAAGGTGGTGCTCTGCTGCAAAGCTCTTTGTGCTGCTTGCCTGTTAAACATGGCCCTAAATGAATCCATTCCTGGATGGAGACTGTTCAGGAAGTCAAGACGTGTATTCCCTCAGATCATGCATAACCAGAAGATTGTAACTGGGAATGCAGAAACCAGGAAATCGAGGAGAGAGACCTCAGGAATTGCTGCAGCTGCTTTTGCTGCATTTGAGAGTTACAATGTGCAGTTAAGTTCCAAAAACACTGCAGGAAGGAGCGTGGGCAGAGCAGGAATTGAGCCGGGCCACACTGCTACCAGGGACTGAGTCAAAGGATTTACAGCATAGATGGTTTGGTTTAGGGCCATTGATTAAGCTTTGAACAAGATTTGCATAACTGCCTTTTGTAGGCAGAAAAAACCATTGCCATCCTCTTTTCTTGCCAAACCAACTGTATGTTTACTGTTCCTGCAGGACAGAGACAATACTCCAAGCTCCTGTGCGGGGCTCTTCATTGCTTCCCACATCGGCTTCGACTGGCCTGGGGTCTGGGTGCATATAGACATTGCTGCGCCCGTGCACGCAGTGAGTATGTTCATGTGGTGGGTAAAGACACCTGCAGGGGCTCTGGGTCGTGTCCATCCAGTTCAGAGGGACAGAAACAGGTGGAGGAGAGTTCTTGGGAAAAGCTGACTCCTCGTCTCTGTTGCGAATTTCTTTGGTTTGGTAGTTTCATCTGTTTGTATTTTTCATTTTGGTTTCTAAAAATATTCTAACAGACACTTTAATCAGGACATCTTTATCATAGAAGTCTTTGACAACTTGCCTGCTTTCTGTTCATGGCAGTAATCCCAGCCTTCCATTTTCACCCATGTTGTTTTAAGAGGACTGAGCAAAGTTGATCATCCTGCCTGCTGACCTGCAGAAGAGGAAACATGTTCCCTCTTGGGGGTTTCCCCTTCTCCCTTTGATGGAACTTGTGTATATTCCTTTTTTCCCTAAAAACCAAGCCAATTTACTCCCCTTGCCTCTTTTTTTAAATCCAGCTTCTATTCCAAATCCATGCTTAGGCTGGGTGGAAGATTCCCTGCCCTGAACAGTGTAAATCCAGGCTCGAGTCAGTGTGAGCTCTATTCTCATGAGAACGAGCCAATGTGTTGGGTTAATCCAGCCAGGATTCCAGAAGCAGTAAGGATACAGCAGCACAGACTGAATGTTGGCTGTGGCTGTTCACCATCATTCCTCTTGCTGAGTGAGGGGGTAAATTAAATCTAAATTCAAATCATACAACCTGAGGTGCGAATTGTGTGCTTCTGGTTCTGTTCTAGGGTGAACGAGCTACTGGCTACGGCGTGGCTTTGTTGCTGTCCCTGTTTGGAGGGGCGTCTGAAGACCCTTTGCTAAACTTGGTGTCTCCTCTTGGGTGCAATGGAGACCCTCCCACTGAAGACATGGAGAGGGATTCCAAGAGACGGCGCCTGGTTTAACGCGCCCCAGCCCCGAGGGATGGGGGTGTGGGTTACCTCACTTTGCACTGATTCGTTCTCAAGCAATGAAAATGTCACACATCAGAAATTGCCATTTTTTTTTTTTTTTACTATCATGATAAGATTTATTACTTGATTCTGATAAGAACAGCCTGATGTATTGTTTTTTTTTTTTTTTTTTAAATTATTGGTGCACACAGTTGCTGAACAATATCAGTGGTGCAGAGTCCAGGCTCAACTAACTGTATCAGGAAGAGGGCATGTCCTCCTCTGAGCTCCTCACAAAACCTAACTAAGTGCATTAATGCATGAGAAGCTCTCTCTAGTCTGAAGAAGCAACTGCAGCTATTGCTTACAAAGCCTTCTGAATTACTTATTTTATGTGAGGTTTTATCAGACGTCTCTGCAGGCCCCTCTGCATCTCAGAACACGGGACAAGGTAAAAAAACTGTAGACTTGGCTTATTCAGAGACATTTTAGCTTAGAAAAAGGAGATGTAATGAGAAAAGGCCTATAGTTTTAATAAGGTGCTGTTTCCGCATGTTTAATGTTTTTCTGACCAGTGAAATCAGCAAGAGGGGTTCAGAACATATCTCTGTGTAATTGTTTCACATACAAATTACAGAATGTATTCATGTTAAATGAGGAAAACAATAGAGGGACTGTGATTGAGTAAAATCGGTTTACAAAGTGGTGGCTTCCTGCCACTTCATAAATTTATTATTATTAAAGAAGCTTACATATCCCATGTGGTGTTCCGTGGTGTTACTTACATTTCTGAGAACACTGAGTGCTCCAAGAGTTTGTGCACACCGTCATTCCTCCGTCCACATTCCTCTTCCCAACACTCACATCCCAGACCAGGCTGAAGAGAGGAGCAGCTTCCACCGAGCAGCTGGGGGCAGTTCTGGAGAACTGACTGATTCACTGCATTTGTTGGATTCAGCAGCAGCTGGGGATGCACAGGGTGAGTGTCTGCGCAAGCCAGTCACAGGTTGCTCACAGGCACTGGTTTGGCTGGGACACCTCGGGAAGTGACTTGTCCCAGTTTGTGTCACGTCAGCGGCAGAGCTGGGAACGGAGCGACCAAGTCCCTGTCCCGTGGTTCCAGCGTCAGCCTTTGGAAACATTCCTTGGCTCTCCACCAGTGTCAGTGGTGAAAAATCCCCCCAGCACACATGGCTGCTTTGCAGATGAAGTCAAGCTGGGCTGGGATGGATTGCAACTTTCCCTGTGTCAGAGGGGATCTCTGGAGAACTGGTGTTGGTGTTACTGGAGTTCCTCCAGTGGGATACATATCTGGCTTAGGTATTGGTCTTCCAGATTAAAGACTTCATGGAAAACTTAATGCAGAAGGGAGAAGAAAGAAGTTTCATTCTGTTCTGGCCCTGTTTGATTCTTAGAGTGCAACTTTAGAAACAAAATGAAACAAACCCCCCACAACTTCATTACTTCTGTATTTCTTCCGCCCTTGCTGTTCTGGTTCCCTGCTCCACTTCAGCATAGTTTTAAGAGGTTTGTATCTAAATGAGTTCTGCCTTTGGTCATTCTGGACAATTGGGATAAAGCATTATCTGGTACCAAAAACTGCTGTGGGAAAGGTGTTGATGAAGTTGTTTTCATTACTGAGCACTGAAGCAAATGGCAACTAACGTGTTCTAATTTCTGTGCTCTGAAATCAAGTCTTCAATCCCCGTCTTGTAGGAACACTCTTCAAATTAATCAATTCTAATTTTGAAATTTAGTGTTTTGCCAGATTTTTACAGAAAATGTAACCTGTGGCTTTGTGGCATGAGGATAAATTCTAATATTATTCATGGAATGATAGCAGAGAAGTTCAATTTAGATGGCTGATAATCATATTCTTCAATTTTACTGTGTCTCAAGGCATATAATTCTACTGGATTTAATTTGGAAGGCACTTAATAGAAGCCATTTTTTAAAAAGAAATACCTCATAATGAGGAAATCTGTTATGAAATACCTGAAAAGCAAATGGGATAATTTTCTGGGAAATCAAAAACTGAATGCCTGCTTAAGTTTGCCTAAGCAGAGTAAAATAAATAATTCAACGCTTAATAATAAAAAAGTTTGATCCTTTCTCTGTTTTAGAGATACAAAATAAAAGCCAAATATCTTCTTTTTTTCAAATTTGTAATAAAATCTGCTGTTCCTGATGTACATTATCATCTCTTTTGATAAAAGGTCCGTTCTCCAGAGCACAAGGTTTGGACCTACACAAGACAGTGATTTGTGATCTGTATTTACCAATTAAATGATTCTCTCTCTTCTGTGTTTCACAGGGCTCGCACTGGGATCATTCCCATTAAGTTCACAGTGTTTCTTGACCCCTGACGAGGATAATTTTAGTTCCTTCAAGACCCCCTTCCACCACCTGGATTTACTTACCTAGTTCCAGGTGCTGGACAATTTTGCCCTGAAGCATCTTGGTGTGAGACCTGGAAGCAATTTATGAAAGGGGAAATCAGAGATCCCAAAACTGCCTTAGAAGTAGCAAATATGTAGAAACTAATACGTGGGATAGTTACCAAAATCGGAAATAAGCCCATGTCCAGCAGCAGAGCTGGAATTTGGTCTCTGCAGCTGCTGCCCACTGCTAATCCCTGCGTGGCCAGAGGTGAGCAGGGTGCAGAAGACATCCATGTCTTTACTACCTGTGTTCCACCAGCACGAACACAAACAGCTCCAAGGCCCTTCCATGTGACAGAGCAGCAGGTATTTACAGGAAGCTGTTCCAGGCACCAGAGGTTGACCTCTGGATTTAGGTGACTGCACTTGAAGCATATTCTGGCACCCCTTAAGCAACTTTAAATAGACACACTCCTACTCTGGGCAGGGTGCACCTGCAGATGTTTGTAAAACTGCTGGGCCTTCGGTCCTCCACTCTGTGGAGAGCCCTGGACCAACCCTTCCAAAGCAGAACAGGGCTCAGGGAGCTGCCAAAGGGCACCATAGTGTTGAAATAAAGAACTGAAACTTGGGGGCTCCCAAACTCCAGGTTCCCAGATGTCCTCCCACTCCTCAGGTGCCTTCTGAGCAACCACAGGAGGTGTAGCAGAGTCACAGAGCTGCACGAGAAGCATAGAGGTACCTCTCCAACTTGTTTTGTAGGTCTTAGAGCTTAAATCACTGCAGCTGTGGGCCCAGTGCTTGTAAGGGGAGGTTGATGATTAATCACAAGCAGATACACTCCTTCAGGAGATCTTATTTCCTTCTTGGAGCTGCTGTTGCCTGAGGATGGTCCTGTGGAAGCTGACATGGGCAGCAGGTGAGTGAGGAAGTGCTTCTGCCATGGGCAGCAAGCTCTTGGGGCTGATGGTCCAAAACAGACCAGCTCTTTATCTTGGTGACAGCAGTGTCCTCTGGGCAGCAGTTTGTGTGAACTGTGTGACAGATTTGAGGGGGGAGGACAAGGGTGATCTGCTGGTTTGCTTGTTAAAGTGAAGAGGAGTTGGTCCTCAGTCAGGCAAAAACCTGCCTGTTTTCTTTGCTGCAGGAAAGGCCTTTTCTGACATTAAGGTTGTGTTAGCCCAGACCCATTTGGGTTCCCTCTGGGTGTGTTGGGCTTTGCCTGTAGCCTCTGGTTTGAATCTGCAGGGCAGCTGAGCTGTGCTGGGTGTGGAGGGATCACAGACACCTCCTGCTGTGTCTGAGAACTGTGTGAAAGCAGGAGGCAGGAAATCCCATCCTGTTTGTTATGTGGACAATTTGGACAAAGCAGTTCCTTTGAAAATAGTCTTTTGGACATCAAGACAAGCGCCTATATTCCAAGACTGTTCTAGGTGAGTCAGGGCATCTTTTTATCTTCCAATGCCTATGCACAAAGCTCCTATTCGTCATGTTTGCTGCAGCAGGGTTAGGGACCTGCTGGAAAAGCATCCATACAGGAAAAGGGACCTTTTGTATTTCCACTGCACTGACCCAGAAGCTGCACAAAATCACACCAAACAATGAAATTGGGTTTTCTCCCTTTGCATGTGTAAGGGATGGAATTAGTACATCTCAGTCCTTAGTCCCCGTTGTGGTTTGTGTGTTGGAAATTCTGTTGCTTTGATACGTGATGACTTCTGGGCTCTGGATGGACAAGTAATAGTTTTCCAAAACTGCAGTGCAGGGATTTTTATTTTTCCCTTTCATGTTCTCTCTCAAACACTTCTCTTACACAAAACCCACAGAGAGAGTTCCAGGCAGTGTCCACCCATATGAAACCAGACATTTTTTCCATAATCTTTTTATAGATTCGATAATATTTAACTCGGCATGTATTAAAAATGTATGGAGTACATAAAATTCATTATAAATGTCACCAAACAGGCCAATGGCTTTTTAATATTGCTGCCACAAGACTGCATTTTAACCTATTTCCTGTCTGGATCCATTCCAGAGGCAATTCCAGGAGGGGAATATATTTAGTCTATATTTACTTAGTCTGTTTAACTTTCAGTTAGTGTCTTTGGCTGATCCCGTGGCCGTGCTATTTTGGGATGATTTATACAATATTTACATTAAATTCTGCTAATATTTCCTTGCCTCTTGAAGTCGGATTACACTATTTACATCTCAAAGGCCCGAGCTGGAGGAATAAGCAGCTGTTCCAGGCACAAGAGAGAATTTAGCGTAGGGGAGGCTGCCAGAAAGGAGACCATGTGTCTGAAATACTCCTGGAGACATTATTTAGAATTGGACCAGTCCTCTGTGAAGGAAGGGGGAATCATGGAAGGGTTTGGGTTGGAAGGGACCTTAAAGACCATCTAGTTCCAAACCTCCTGCCACAGGCATGAGCACCTTCCACTAGCCCAGGCTGCTCCACGCTGCGTCCAACCTGGCCTTGGACACTTCCAGGGATGGGGCAGCCACAGCTTCTCTGGGCAACCTGTGCCAGGGCCTCCCCACCCTCACAGGGAAGTATTGCTTCCCAATATTTGATCTAAATATGTCCTTTTTCAACTTAAAGCCATTCCCCCTTGTCCTGTCACTCCACGCCCTTTTCCGAAGTCCCTCTCCAGCTCTTTTGGAGCCTCTTTCGGCACTGGAAGGTGCTTTAAGATCTCCCTGGAGCCTTCTCTTCTCCAGGTGAACACCCCCAGCTCTCCCAGCTTGTCTTCACAAGAGAGGAGCATCTGATGCCCTCTGAGCATCTTTATGATCTCCTCTGGACTTGCTCCAACTGGTCCGTGTCTGTAGATCAGAGGCAATTCCCATCGTGTCTCCAGTGGTAGGGCACAGCAGTTGGCTAAAGGGAATAAAGTGTCTCCTTTACTCGGGGCCTCTGTGTGGTGTGGCAGGAGAAGCAGGGCAATGATCCTTAGGTGTGTGACAGCCTTTTACAAAGCTGAGGCACACCTTCAAAACAAAGTTTAGATGCTGAGGTTGCGTTTCTTTAAAGCAAAAAAAAAAGTAAACTTTGGATTTATAACATATAAAGTTAAGGAAAAATACATTCAACATCACTTAATTTAACTGCAAACACGTGTCACAGTTAGGGGGGGGGAAAATTCCTCTCTACATGAATGGAATTTTACCTTCAGGATTGACCTGTGCAGTAACAAAGCAGCAACTGGATGAGATCAAAGTGCACGTAGCCAGCCACCCTCAACCCCAACAGTCCTTGGCAGAACAAATGGTTCTCCTGCATTGATGGCAGAATGTAATTTAGTGGTCCAGGGAAAAAATCCAAACTGTGATAGTATTTGACAGCTACTGTTATCTAGAGGTGGGGGTAAAGAAACCAAATTAGCTGGAATTTGGAGCTATAATTATTCTCAGAGGAATCTGCAGACTCTTTAAGTATAGGGGATGGTTCCAACAGACATTCTTAATGGTTTGAAGCTCTGGAAGCAAATCTTGCGCTGAAAGCCAGTGAAACTTTAGGATGAATAAATATTTTTTCTTTTTACTCAATTTAGTTCTCATTTTCAAGTCAATGAATTGTCTACAGTCCACGAACAAAACGTTTGAAGTCTCGTGTCCTTGCTAATCCACTCTAACGTTGGTCCTGAAGGACATTCATTGTACTTCAAAAATGTCTTGTTTGCAAAGTTACTCACTTCAATACTAAGAAAAACTTCACAGTAGTAAGAAAAACATACCTGTGGATAAATAATAGCTGTCATCCAGAAGGATTTTGTTGGCCTTGGAAAAGATAAAATGACACAGACACAAAAAAAAAAAAAAAAAAAAAGAAGAAGAATGGGCAGAGCCAAAGCAGGAATTGAAGCAGAAATCCTACGATTCAAAATGATCAGGAAATAGAAAGTCTTTCTGACTTGGACACCACAAAGCAAAGCACAAAGCAGACAGATAAAACCTCTCTAAATCCTCCAGTTCATGGTCATGAAATAGCCTGAACTACAGGGGTGGGAGGAAAAAAAAAAACAGTTCAAATGAATCATTTCTGTTTTCTAGGAAGAGGGGTATGAGACTGTTAAACAGCATTTTTAACCCAGAGAAATAAATAAATCAGAACAGGGTATGGGAGAATGTGCAACATTGTAGTACCAGTTAACCATAGAATAATGGAACACCAGTTAATGTTTTTATTCTCTTTATTAGTATCTTTAATGTAGTGTTCATGTAGTTTAAGGCAGTTGTTGAAAACAAAATTAAGGCAATAACTGCTCTAAATTAGGTGTGCACTTTATCTGAATTCAATGTCTTACAAACACTGTCCCTGTGACAACTCGGTGACATAAATCTGTAGCTTCAGTGTTATAGAAGTGACCAGAAAATTCAGATTTGATTTAGAAATTCCTTAAGAAATGAGAAACATTAAATTTTTTAAGTCTAGTTTTTTTCAACTAGTCAAATACTTTTATTCTACTGTATTTTACAACTTTTTTTTTTTCCATTTAAACCAGCCCTAAGGAGTAAAGGCAGGTTGGAAATCGGGAAGTATTTTTCCCAAAGAACTAAGGTTAAAGCTAAAGCCAAGGAGACACACTGGGTGTAGACCTGGTGTTTAAAACACCAGCCATTTGTTTGTTATGGGCATCCCCGCTCTCACACATGACTTTCTTCCCCATATGGCTGTCACATTCTTTCTCCTAAGACTGGATATCCCACATCCTTCACAAGAAATTTCATAACACTTCACCACTTTTCCTGTCTGTCTGAAATTATGCCCTGATAGCAAAATAACGTTCCCTCTGTCTTCAGCAGACTTAACAGTGGGCAAGCTCACAAACCTAATCCAAAGCCCCTTGTATGAATATCAAAATGGATGAGGATGGTTTTAAACGCGTATTTTGCTGGATATCACTTTGGCATGTAAGATATAAAGGCTGTGAGAGCAACAGAGACTTTCATCTCTTTGGCCAGCAGGAATTTAGCTTATGTCTTTGAAAATTGCCCCCCTCCTAGGAACACATGTAAGCTGGCAAGTCAGGAAATAATAAAGAGACAATTATTCAACTGAGTATTTATACTTCTTCTGATACTATTGTTTTTCTTTTTGCGGAGCACAGCTTACTTTGGAGCTGGCCAGGCTTTGGAAGCTGTCCATCCCCAGATCTAATATCCGAGACAGGAAGCGGATTTGACAGGCACATGCAATGCTATAGGCAAACACAAAACAACACCATAAAGGGTTGGCTCTGGCCCAGCTTTGTATGTGATGTTGAAACATTTGCTATTCTGCTCAAGGCTCCTGCCAGGAAACATCTGTGAGATTCTGCCCCAGATAACGTGAAGTGTTTGATCAGCCCCTGGTCACTAGAAAGGCACTGGGAAGGCTTCACTGTAGGATCAAAATGTGCCTCGTGTTGGAGGAATGAAACGGTGACGTGAGGCTTGGAGAGCTGTTTGCATCCCGTTGCTGGAGGTCCTCTCACCAGTCAATCCCTGCTCCTGAATGAGCATCCCGAGGGAGCTCAAAGGACAGGCAGGGGCACTGTGGACTGTGATCCCTCATCCTGCCCTTGCTCTCCCCTTGCAGAGCTGGAAGGGCAGTACCTCTCCAGTCCTCCTCTGCCACCCTTTGCCCAGTTCTTTCTTGGGTCTTTTCTGCCTTCTCAGTTTTCCAAACCTAAAAATTGCCCCGAGCAAACCTCTGCAGAGAGAGGGAGAGGGGCCAAGACTCAGCAAATGCTGGAAGGCCACGACAGTGAGCAGCAAACAGCAACACCTTGGCCGGATTTCAGCCCCTGCTTTTCTCCAGATTGCCCAACATCCACGAGCAGCACGGAGGAATCCGCGTGGTGTGGTATGAACGTGATGGCAGCAGTGAGGTGCCTCTGCAGGGATGAAGTGAGCCAAGGACATGGGCAGGCTTTGCAGGTTACAGTGTGCTGGCATTTAGAAAATGACCCTGACTTGGCTTGTGCAACTTTTGAAGAACAGTTTGAACAAACATCTAAGAAAGAGAAAAAGAGACTACTGGAGTAAGAGTGTCTGCACTCAGAGGTTACTTAAATTGCTGTATCAGTGAGACTTTGCTTACAGAAGTGAGGGAGCAATGTTGTTATTTACAGAGGGGAACATTGAAAGCAATATTCTGGTTTTCTGTGCAAGCAAGTGACAGCCCTGAGGACTGATGAGAAGCCTTGAAACCACAACCCTCCTCCTGCTGTGTTGTGCAGCCCTGAGTGGTATCAGACACAGCAGGTGCTCCAAGGGAAGAGATGGCATCTGCATGTCACTGTTGGTGTGTGGGCTTATGGCATGAGAGAATTTGGCCTCTGTTTAACTGAGTTTATTATGGGTGTTTTAATACCTTGGCAAACTGATGCCCCCTTCCTTAGGATACTTCTAGTCTCTTTATATTTCCTCACCTCCGATCCAAATTTGTAAAAACTGTAGGTGAGAAAATATTTGACACAGCTGAGTCAAATCATCCAAGTGCTCCTGAGTAACACTCTCAAATCCAATCCCTTCATGGGTGGTGGCAGCTGGCTTTGAACCCCTCTGACAAACTGAATGAGATGCACCATCCTCTCCACTGCCATTGGCTCCAAAATAACTGTGTAGTTCTTCAAAATCTGTGCACAACAGTCTTAGGTGTAAAGAAATCCAAAATGCAGTACTAAGTAAGAACTGGGAAAGGTGAAGCCACTCAAAAATCACAGCATTTAAAATGTTCTTCTGTGCTTTTCTCTGCTGGGAAGATAATTTGTGTACAGCACTTTCTGGGGCTGTTTTTAGGAGCAGCAGCTCAGTGAGAAGTGGATGACCCATAGCCCATTTCCAGCCTGGAACACATGCAATGTCATGATGTGGGAAGATCCTCTTCATACTTCTGCAGTAACAGCAGTAACTAAAGGATTTGGGCCAGCAGCAATTTCAAGGAATAATGTTCCTGGAGTTGTGCAATAAAGATCCTAGTGGGAGAGGGCCTAAAGCAGAGTGAATCAAGAACAATGCACTAAGGTAGCTGAGAAAGCATTATTTGTTTCATAAATCTCCTCTCCATTGGCAGTCACAAATATCTAAACAGGATTTTTATTTCAAAGAACCTTTTACACCCCGTTTATCCCATGCAGGTAATGGATTATTTAGCTTACTGACTAAACCAGTCATTTAAGTGATTTCTGGCCAACTGGCAAGTACGTTCCAACTCTCCTTAAAAGAGAAAGCCAAACAAAACAGAAGGATGAAAATTAGTGGAACTGTGTTTGGAAAAAAAAAAACCAACCCAGCAAGCAGTCAGTGCAAATCCTGCTCGTACTGCAAGGCCCTCCTCCTGGTAAACACCACAGCCTGATATGCAGCAGAGCTTGGGACTGCCTGGCCCTCCTGTGACATTGTTCCAGCAACCTCTCAGTTATTAAAATAGGGCTCCCACCTCGAGGCAGGGTCAAAGAGCCATTACTCTCCCAGAGCTCCCAGCACCAGCCTGTGGATCAACAGGAGCACAGCACGGAGCAGGTTTGTGCAGCAGCTCCTCCATCCTGGCACAGTGGTGTCCATTAAGCTTAGGTTGACAAAACCTAATTTTCCCCAACAAAATTCGAGAAGTGACAGTTTAATCCCTCTGAAAATCTGTGCTAAAAGACACTATTAATTTGATTTTCATGCTTACCTGATACTGGGCCACACAGAACCAGAAGAGCACAGTGTGTTCCATGTGCCACCACACTGCCACCGAGGCTGAGAATTAAAAACGTGGCACACAGAAATAGCTCCAGTGTTTAACTAATGTTCCCTTAAGCAGAAAGCCAAGGATTTCCACAATAAGATTATGTGGTTTGTCCCCTTCTGTAATGAGAAGAAAACAAATCTGTTGGGCATGATGCTATCACTGCACTGACTTGACACCTTTTTTATAATTATCCCTGCCTATGGCTGCAAACGCCTCTATAGCAGGTGACTTATCTTGCCTTAAACATTGTCACTTAGCAACTGAGGTCAAAAATACAGAGGAGACTGGCAGTCCCAAAGAGTGGTTACTGCTCCTGAACACATGTAACTTGCTGTCTTCTCCCTTACATGGCATCCACTTGTCTTTCCCAAATACGCTTGCTTGAAACAGCAACCAGTGAGAGCTGAACAACTGGTGGGAACAAAGGTACGTCCTTGGCTGCAGAAACTTCAGCTTCAGGAGCCAGGAATGGTCCTTGTGATACTCTGTGCTGCTCCCAGAGTGGCTGGAAGCTTTCTCCTGTGAGCACGAACACATCTCCCACCTCTGCCCCCTGTGCTGTTATGTGAGACCAGAAGTCTGTTCTCATTCCAGCACCAAAGCAAAGCATTGGCTGAGTGGTTTGCAAAAGCACACGTGGAACCTCCCAGACAAGCAGGTACCTGTGTACACAAATCAAATTCTCGTGTTTGCACAACTGATATTTATTAAAACTGTCCTTAGAATATTTTGGTAACAGGTTCCACCTTTAGTTTACCAAAATTCAATGCTTAACTGTATTGCTGAAGAGAAGGTCAGAGAACCGCCCTAGGATAAACTTGTGTTGTTTCCTTACTGTTTCCATTCCATATAACTTTTTTGAGAGATTCCTTTTTATCCTTCTTATGTCTCTCAATCACATGTTGTCTTAGCAACAGCCGGACTGTGGATGCATAGAGGAGCTGCAATTAAACCACATTTGCACCTTATTTTTATCACAGAACTCGCAGAGGTAGACAAGCAACACCTTTCCTGGTTTGGTAATTGAGAGAGAACTAGAACCTTACAAATTATCTAAACAAGTCAGAAAGGCAACATACCTTGGAGAGGATGTCTGTCCCAGTGGCCATGGCTTTTGTATGTGTGTATGGTTGCAAAGGCTTTGGAGGCAGGACTGGCTTTGTGTGGGCGTTGCACTGCACACTGTGAGGTCTGAGCATTATCAGAAATGAGGGTGATGTCTAATGGCTGCACTTTTCTTCAGTATCACCAAATGGCTCTTTTCCCCAACAGCTAATTAAGTCAGCATAGGAAGAAGAAGGTTTCACTTGGCTACAGAGCACGATCCCCTCTGAATTCCACATCCTGCGTTGAAGTGTCTCCGACAAACCAAATGACAAGTGTTCCCAACACCGCAGTGTTCTCCTGTGCAGACTCCAGGACTGGTCACTCACCACTCCAGGCTCTCTTACAAAGCCAGATTCTTGGGCTATGATAAACTGGTAGGCCTGGAACAAGCTCCTGAGATTTAATGAGTGTTGGACTTTGCATGTGGCCTGCCCTCAGAGGCTGAAAACGTACACAGCAAACGGCATGGATTTCATTAATGCCTTTGCCAAGTAATTTTGGTTTGTCCCTCACATCATTCCTAACTTGTTTTGGGTTGAGAGAGAGTACAATACAGCACCAGAATGAAAACACAGTTTTATTTTTCTCTCAGAGGCTGGCTCACCTGAGCAGGGAATGAGAAAATGTGGAATTCCTCCCTCTGTGCCAAGAAGCAAGCTTGGCAGTCAGTGTGGTTTGAAGCCAAAACTGATGAGAACTGATTGTGGTCTTGCAGGGAAGAATTCCTTTGGGGAGATACTTAGCCCTGCAAAGAAACTTAGGACAACCAGGATGTTCCCAAAAGCAGGAAGGAATTGGGAACTACGCAAGGCATAATGCCTCTGGTCACGAGCCATCCGAATGATGCAGGACCCAACCAGCGGAACAAAAGTGGAGCAGCTGTAATGTGCAATGCTCCCAGGCTGCAAGGCAACAGAAACACTCGGGGGAAAAAATGCTGCCATTTAAATTCCAATATGCCTCAAAAATTAGATATATTATTGCATAGATTTTCTATGTTATCCCTTTGGATTCCCTTGTGCGAAGCGAAATCAAGGATTACTCTGTTCCAGAGTAAAAATGTGTGTCTGCACCAATCAAATGGGCATCCTAAAGTCTGATTTGGCTTGTCTCTAAGGAATGAGGAAGGGAATCAGGGGTCAGGGTTCCTCTGGACATGTTTCTTGCTCCGGTCATTGTCTCCGTCACACTTAGAGTTTGTGTACACAGTCCCTGTGCCTTTCATTTGCTCTTCCAAATGCCATTATTTTCCTGTTTCAGTAGGAAGCAGATGTGACACTGGAAGGTACATTAAAATTATGTTCAAATGTTATAAAACTAGACTGTTAATGTGTCACAAACTCAGTTCAGACAGACATAACTGACCAAGTGAGCACGTATGCTGTTCATCATCATAAAGCTCTTGCAGCCGAATTTTATTTTTAGAGCTCATCTGGCACTGGAATTTCCCCATTCAATGGTATATTGCCTAGCCACGGTCAAAAAGCTAAAGGATGTAGCACCTGCCATTAAAACAATTGTGTTTCCCTTCCTCTTTGGACCCTCCCCCCAGAAAAATCCCAGATTTCAGAGAGAATCTTTTGTGTTTGCTTGTGTTGGTTGTAAGGCAAATGAGTCCCTCTTTCAGCACGTGTATGTCTGAGCATTGCTGGGCCATGACCGGCAGGTAACTGCTCCCCAAGGCTGTGAATTCACAACACAACCACCTCCTTTTTTAAGACAGGAGGTTTGGTCTGTGTCAGGCTTGGCCGTGTGACGATCCCTCTTGTTGTCCCGTGCCTGATAAAGGAGGGCCGAGCGCTGGTGGCACGAGCTGTGCAGGACATGCTGTGCACACACGGTGACAGGGACAGTCCTGCCAGCCTCCACCTGCAAAACGAGCTCCCTGAAAAATGAAACACGAGAATGCTGTAGGTGCAGCCTCGCCTTCCCACGGGTTTTTCCGGTGCACTGTTTCAGGGCGCTGGAACTGCTCTCTAATGACTCGCTGTTCCTGCCTGTTGGCTCGGCTGTCACGGTGCTGGTTTCGTGAATACTGGGTTTGTTGGTTTGTTTGTTTGTTAAGAAATGCAAATGGATGGAGGGAAAAAGCAGGGAAGGAAAAGCAGTAGCTCTTGATTTCTCTGAACACATTTGTGTTGATCAGAGGTAAAGCCAGTCTGCTTTATTCCCTTCATTCTTGGTCAGCTGTAGCACATTATCCTGCTCCAGACTTCTGCTCTCAGCTCGGCACATCAGGACTTCTTGCCTGCACTCCTCCATTAAATATCACCCCAGGATATCATTTTCCTGTACCACAGCTACACAACTACCATTGATACTAGCTTGTTACTACAGTTTTACCAACACCCTTAAATTCTTCTACTAGCAATCCTGTAAAAAGCAGGAGAGAAACATCAGTGTCAAGAATAATGGGAAAACCAAGCTAGTGCTAAACAAGGCTCAAAACATCTTCGATGTGCTTTCTTATCAGGAGGAGCGTGATCCCATCTGGGTGTGGGAACAAGAAGCTTTGGGTAAACTTTGATTTTTAGATAATGAGAGAAGGTTTGGTTTCTTTTTAAAGGTAAAGAGTAGCACTTTTGCCTGAGATTTCTTCTGCCCCATATGTAAAATACCTTTTATTGAAATCAGAAGCGTTCTTGCCTAACCAATGAAAGTAGAATCCAGCTAATAACTTTTAACAAACAAAACCTGTATTTTAAATGAACCAATAGCACATGGAAAACCCTGAAATACTAACTTTGTTTCTTCAGACACAATGCTGACAAAATGCCAGTTTAAAATAAAATAAAAGAATGACTGGCATGTTTTGTAAGTCAACAATGTTTTATTGCTAATTTTTCTCTCAAGGTGTGTGTCTGTAAAGAGTTTGGATTGTTCGTGAAATGGAGAAGCACAGATTTCAGCTCCCTCTTCAGTGCAGTGGGTATTGCCAAGCTAATAATGCAGTTACAGGGTGCTGCTTTCAATGAGGGGTAAGCTGTGCCAAAAAAAGCAACACTCATAAATTAGGTCATATATTCACGTTGTCCAATTGTTTCACGTACAAAGTTTACCGAGTCAGTATTTTCTTAAAGGGTAAAGAATAAACAAGGGTATATTGTACAGGCTATTCTTCAAAACAAGTTTCCAGAAATAATAAACACAGGAAAGCAAGTTCATATCAGATAATTAAAAACTCAGCTAATAGAATTTAAAGTAAGTAAAGTAATTTTTTTTTTTAATAGAACAACGGAAAAAGTTATCCTTCTTTTCCAGGAGAGCTTTCCGTGCTAAGTTGCACTCAGGTACAAGAACTGTAAGAATGCAAAAGTTTCAGCAGAATAGATGAAGTTATATATGATAGATTAAAATTTAAACCATGCATATATTTTAAGTAAGGCTTTTTTAAGGAGAAATCCTTTATGGAAAAAAAAATGCTGGTGGTGAAGGTGAGAGGTGCAACTAATGTCCCTGTGCCAACAGCAGGACTTTTTTAAAGCAACTCTTCCTTTCCAAACATCATTGTTCCTTCCCTCTCTTTCTCTCTCACTCTTTTTCTCTGACATTATCTATAAGAAAAATCTTCTGGGGAAAAAAGAAGTCTTCCAAGGTTCTGACAAATAAACATGTCAGAGAGCACTGGAGAGCTTCCGAGGCTGTCCCGCGTATGTGCCCAGTTCTTCAGTCCAGGCAATGCCTTATCTTTCTTCTAGATTTTTTTGTTAAGTGAAAACAGCTCCTAAAAATCATGTTTCTAAATTTACAATTTTTCTTCTCTGTTCTGGTAACTTGGTTCAATTTCAATCCTGCTCCGGCTACGTGTAACTTTGTCTGATGACTTTAGGAATTCTCCCGTCATTTTACTGCATTGTTCTAGCCACGAATAAATGTTTTTATTTGCTATCAAAGCAAATGGCAAAACGATTCTAATAAATAAACCCAGAAGTCAAATTATCCTCCGCAATTGTCGTGTTACTTCTGTGGTTGGTGCAGCAAACTGTGAGGCTTCCCCAAAATGTGGGCTGGCAGGAATTGTTCACATTGCTTCAAGAAGGGGGAACAACCTTACAGGGAGCTGTTCCTGTTCCCTCCCCCCTCAGTTCTCTCAAATGGAAAGCACAAACTGTGTCCATCGATTGCTTTGCAGGTATTTTTACTGTATACATTTCCAATCGTCAATCCAAAGGCTGGGATTTGCTTTCTGTCCAATAATCCTCATTTTCTCTGAAATGGGAACTATTGATCTCTTGTGTTTCACTTTAATCCAGACTTTTTATTGCTGAACAGTTCCTCTGAAATGTGGTTGTAGGATTCTTCTTTCTAAATCAGAGTTTCTCTGCTTGGTTTCTTACCTGATACAAATAACTAGTCAGAACAGAAGTGTTCTTCAAATTGAAAACAAACCTAAAAATACTTGATTTTTTTTTTAATTAATGCTCAAAGGTCTAATTCTTGTTTAAGGTGAATGCAGACAGTCTGTATGCAATGTATTCTTAAATGCTTAATAGCCCAAGTGGAGAGACTTTAAAGAACATTCCAAGCAGCAATCCTATACCCCTAGTAATAGGCAGGGCAGAATTAACCAGCAAGGCAGAACACAATGAAGTTGATCCAGTGATATTGGTACTGATGCCTCACTCAGCAAATCCTCTGTCATATTAATTATTTACTGAAGCCATTTGCTACTTAAACTGTGAAAGCTGAAATACTTCTGTGAATTTTCCTTTCAATCTGTGGCTAAGGATTTTGCAGTAGGTCACCCAACAGAGAGTGTATGGTGGGTCTGTGATTTCCATTGCCAAACTCATCTGTGAATTAACTTTGCAGCTCTGAAAACACAGAGCTCTTTATGACTATTTGCCAAGAAAACAATTACGAGCTGTTTTGAGGCTGGTATTTGTGTGAAGTCTCCTTTTATGTAATTGTGAGTTTTAAAGGAAACTAATCACAGGCTGAAGCAGAGCTCCCACCCAGAGTCCAGTCCGAATGCTGGAACACGTTCGTACTGGTCAGCACACGGGTGCAAATGCTCGGCTGAAATGAGGCAGGTGGTCAGACCTGTGGACCCTGTCTCCCACCAATTCCCAGGGCTTCCTCCAGCCCTGGGCAGCTGCCTGCCGTTCCCCCGCTGGAACAGGAACTGGTTCAGGGTCTGTGCCTTAATTACAGTCTGTCCAAAGGGAGCTTGCCTCTGTGGAGTGTCAGTCCTGCAGAGGAATGAGCCTTTCTGAAATCCTCAGCGTGAGCGAGTCAGTCAAGGAGTGACACCGCAGGCTACACGTGCTCACATCTGTTTACCAGTTTCACCTCCAAGTTATTCCTACTCTCAGTGGAATTTAATTCAGTCCATGTGAAGCCTGAATGATATTAACATTGCATTCCGCACCTAAAATCCTGTTGGAAAGACCAACAGACACCTTCTCCTGCCCCGGATGTAGAAAGAAATATTTCATAATGGGAGTGCAAATGTCATCAGCAAAAATTAATAAAGCTCATCAAAACTTCCTGTGCAGTCCAGTAACAAACACCACTTGAGATACGACTGACGTGGAAAAGCACATTTTTAAATGGAACAGAAACCAAAGTCTTTTGTATCATATAAACAAAGGAATGATTAAAGTGATAAGGTGATGTTATAATCCCGCTGAGCTCTCCCCGTGTAAAGCACAGATTGCTTTGTTTAATTTGTGGAAACAGATTAAAGGTACACAAGTGCTTTAAAGGAAAATGCTAGGGTGATTTACTGATTGATTTTTATGGCTAGAGAGAAGTGGGAGATAGGGGATTGTAAGGAAGGCACAAGCCCAGTGATCTTGGAGGTTGCCTAAGTTCTCAGCAAGGTGTGAAATTGTGCAGCCTGGTATGTTTTGGTGTCACTAAGATGTGGCAATAAAATATTGAACAAACCTAAGAAAAAGATGAGTATCTACTCTAGAAAAACCCTAGAGATTTTTTTTTTTTCCCCAGAAAAGGCAACTTTGGAGAAAATGAAATGTTTTAAGAATCTTATTGTCATGTTTTCTTATCAGCTGTACACAAGCTGGATGGAACCATAATGTAGGCATAAGTTTGGCCAAAAAAATCTCCTTGCGTATGGAATACTAAAATTCTAGCTTGTGGCTCTGAAAGCAAGAATCCTTTGTCAGTACTTGCTTTCACATCCATAAAATAAGACTTCTGCCTTTTTCCTCCTATAGCCTCTGTACCCATTGTTAATACAGCCTTTGGTGTCTTTTTTGCCACGTGTTTCTTAATATGAAAAGACCTAATTGTCTTCAGTGTTCCATTCTCTTGTATTCTTTTTTTCAGTAGTGATAACAGCAAGGGGAATTGGGAACGCTTTGCACTTCCAGGAAGGCTTTTTTTTCTTTGACATCTTTGTTCTCTCTTTCACTTGGGCCTTTCCATTTGGTTCAGTGGAGGCTGCAGGTCTTCAGCTCAGCACAGAAGGACCCTCCTGGGTGAAGGGGGCAGCTGTCTGTCTGTCCCTGCAAAGGGCAGACGCCTGTCTGTCCTAACAAACACGAGCCTTTTCCTTGGGAGCCTCAACCAGATGTGATTTGGCTCTGTCCAGGCAAAGAGTTAACCACTTCTTATTCTACAGAAGTATTGGGAAGTTGAAAAATCTGACAGTTAGTGAAGGTGAAGTAACAGCAAAATCCAGCATGTGAGGAGGTTTTTTTCCTGTTGTTGCACCAGAAGAGGAAAGGTGGTAAATTACTGATTTTTTGTGTGCCTGCACCTGAGCACTGCAGCATTAGCAAGGACAGGAGAACACCTGGGTTGATCAGACACCAGATATGAGAAAGCACAGAGTGAAATAACAACCAAAACGGTGAAAAAGAAATGAAGCAGTTTTGTTCTTTTTTTAACTTTTAATGAGGCTGGTGTTAATACACTGGGGCCTCATTAGCAGCTTACAGGCGGCTTTAAAGCTGGCCATCTCAAAGGCAGCAGCTCTGCCTTTGTTCTTGGTGGACACTTTGAGATGTGCTACCGCAGGACCAGGCACCAGCAAGCCCGTGGCACTGGTGACATCTAGAGGACTCCAGCTCTCGCCGTCAGCCACAGCTCCGTGCTGTGGAAGGATGGGCTTCCCAGCCGTGGGCCATCTCCTGCCGCCAGCCGGACTCATCTCAGGCTGATGGAGCAGAGGAGAACATTAAAAACCAACCCCTCTGCGCGTGTAACTGCCCCCGAGGAAACACTCTGCTTTCCTCTCTCTGCAGCCCTTGCTGTAGCTTCAGATTAGCTTCTGGGGCAAACTGTGCTCCTGCAAGGGAGGAACAGAGACCAAAATCTGCCACTTCACTGCTGTGACTGACTTATCAGGAGCCCGTGACTGGGGAACTCTGACGCTGTTCCCAGAGCCGGGGTCGAGTGACGGTGTGTGACACAGAGCAGATGCAGCTGCTGTGCTCTAGGAGCATTTCCCCTGTTCCCCTCCCATCACTGACAGTACTGTGCTCTGGAAGCAGTGCACAAATAATCAGAATTATTACTACAGCTGCAGCTATGGTGCATTAATGCCTCTATTTTCTGCATTCCTAATGAGAGGTAAGAGGCAGGTGTTCAGGCAGCATGAAAAAATATAGAGAGAAGGCGTAAGTTGGAGCTCAAACTCCTCTGCAGGGCTGCTGCCTCCCAGCTCTCTGAGGCATGTCGCTGCAGTGCCTTCCTGAGAGCCTGGGTTTGCTCAGCCTCCCTGGTCCTGGCAGCTCCAGCTCTGCCTTGGCTCTGGAGTGTGTTGGCACAGAGCTGTTCAGTGGCAGAGCTGCCAGGCTGCTCCAGGGCTTGCCAGCAGTGGGGATACCAGCCTTCCCCACCTTCCCTGTCCTGCACAGCCAGCAACGCTTTCATGTTCGGTGCTTTTTCACCGAGAAAGTAGATCCCTTGTTTCTCTGACATTTTCTCCTTTAAAGCTGCATGAGAACAGTGAAGTCTAGCAGGCAAAGTCAGCCTGACCCAGTACTTCAACAGCAAATATTAAACTGCAGTGCTCAGAGAAATGATGAAATCTTTACTGGTAGAATTTAACAACCTACTTAACACTGGAGCCAACCAGGAGAGATTTATAAAGCTGTAAAATAAGCTAATTCTGTTTTAGATTATTTCAAAACCTGAACGGCACAAACTGTCTTTAAAATCAAAGGGCAAATCTGACATTTAAAAATGAGGTTATGCTTCATATGGCCAAAATTAAATGCTGTTGACCCAATTATGTAACTATTTCTGAGGAATAGCAGGGAGAAGGATTTCTCAAACTATTTCCACTCAAACAGGAAATGGATGGTAGCCTCCATCTCTCTCAAGATTGCCCCTCCAGTCTGTGCTATACTAAAAGTCCTCTTTCCTATGACTTCTTCCCATGCCCACAACACCTCTGTGCTACTTGTTTGCTCTTTCTCTCACTGACAAAGCGCTGCAGGACCATCAGTGCCCAAATCAGCCAGGCCCCGTGTTTGCAGAGTGTTTCTCAGAAAACCCCTTGGGCTGCACAGTCAGGCTTGGGACATTAGTCATTTAAACCAGAGGGCTGTAATTGCTCCCTCACTAAGCCTGACAGAGGAGCGTGTAGCACTGTTACCCACTTCAGTTAAGTCTTGTGTTAATTCCGTGAATAAGAGCGCTGACATGTGATACAGTATTTGCAGGACAGAGCTTCTAACCAAAGCAGGATGCTGGCTGAACTCCAGGGCATACAGTTGCTCTTTGCTTGTTGCACCAAACATACAGTTATATCATCCAAATTGTACATCTGAGTAAGAGTTTGCCAGTTCAAGTGAAACGCTGTGCTCAGATCTTACTTGTTTTTCTCCAAAAGGTTATGTGATCTTTTCAGACACTGATTCAGAAATGAGTGTTCATGTCCTACTGGTTTAATAAGTCATGTGGACTGAACAACACACTGGCAGAGGAGCACACAGCTTCTTCAGGCTGGCTTCAACCTTCTCCTACAGAAAGGTAACCTGAGCTGTTTCGGGATACGAGGACAGCCACAGGATTGGAAGGATGATGGCTGGGAATTTCGTGTTTCGTTGCCAACTGAGCTGTGGAGCTGGCTCGCCGCTGCCTGCCGGCCAGGACTGTCTGCGAGCCCTTATCAGCCCCGACTGCGAGCAGAGCTGCCGCGGGACCGTCACTCGGCTCTGCCCGCGGGCGCTATCTCAGTGCGGGAAACCACACGGGGCTGCTTTTTCCTACCCCGGCTGATAAGAGCCAACAGATGTCAGTGCAGCCTGAATAACACGGGGCCGTGCTCTGCTCCCGCAGAAACACCCCTGGGTGGGAGTTCCACCATCAGACGGCCGCGGCAGACCCGGGCGAGGGGGAGAGCGGCGCCGGGAACAGTATCGGTGTGTCCGGGGCGGCTGGAGAGGCTCTCACAGCTAAAAATACCCGCCCGAGTATTTTTAAAAACACATTCGAGGGTCCTTATAAACACACAGACTTTTGTTGACAGAACAAGACCGCTCATTTATGCTGTGTATTATCCTTGAAAACCTGCTCTGTTTGTGCAGGGAGTCCCATGACGACCTCGGCTTGCTGAGGGTGCCACAATGATCTCAACAACAAACGTGTCCCTTTATCTGCTGGCGAGGGACGGAGGGGAAGCAGGAAGTATCTGCAGGCTGTTGGAAAAGCAGTTAAGAAATGGAAATAAGCTGCTTTATCAAAATATTGCTTTGCTGTTTTCACAAGTGCAATGCCAGTGGTTTTCTAGCCCAGCTCAGGGCACCTCTTCCATGGCAGGTTAATGCCAGATATGTGTATAAAGCCCAGTAAAATCAGTGAAATTGGGTAGATCATCTGGTTAAGTAATGTCTGAATGGAAGGAGTTTGACAATGGGATTTACTCCTTTTTTCCCACCTGAAGCCGTAAATATGCTTTCAGGTGACTGCTCTAGGATGGAGAAAGCCACTATAGAGAACCTCACACATGGTCTGCAGTGGGAAGTAAAACAAAAAGGGAAAGTACTTTGATATTCCTGAAGGAAAACTGGAGCATGATGCTGCAAACAAAAACAGTCAAGGGAAAAACAACCATAAAGATAGCCAAGGGGAAAGGTAGCAAGTTTTATTGTATTTGAGAGGGAAAAGTTTGTACTTTGGAGCTTTGATGGTGACACTGGAGGGTTCTGTGCCTGGTGCAGCCGCCCTGCCAGGGAGCTGTTACCTCCCCTAAGCACAGCTATCACTACTACTCAAAGACACCCACGTGGGTGCCTTCACAAGTTTGGTGGGAGGAACGGACCCAGGAGCAAACAGTCATGCTTTAATTTAAATTATTTTATTTAATTATTATTTGATTTTAATTATTTTATTATTTAATGCCAGTCTGAATCCATAATGATACTCTCAGATATGGGTATCCAAGTCCCACTGCCACCTCTGAACAGCAATACTGCCTTTGTTGATCATGTCTTCAGAATGCTTTCCCATTACTAGAAGCACCAACACCTTTTGTCACTTTATATCTGAAATACAGTTCAAATGGAGCTCATTCTACCTATCGTGCCTTATCTGTGTATCACGGTGTTTACTTTGCAGATGAACCAGCTTTTAGGTGAGGAGACGTGACGAGGCCACTGATGGTGGCTTTGTGGTTTTATGTATCTCTTTTTATTTATCTCTTGGTTTTCAGGCTCTCTGAAAGAAAACAAAAAAATTAGCAGTTTAGATTGATACTTAAACAAGGATTTAGGAATCCAAGAATTGAAATTAGTCACCATTTTAAATGTAAACTTCCATGTAGGAAACAGAGGAATGATAGAAAAGTAAGTATTGAGTGAAGCAAAGGACCAAAAGCAAAGACAAGCCCAGCACAGAAAGCCCAAGGCCAGTTCAAAAAGCTCATGCCTTTACCCGGGATGTCTTTAACACGATGCCAGGCTGCAGCCACCTACACACTGGAAAAGTTGAGTGCAAAGCAGTGCCCTGGCGAGGCTGCCGGTGGAAGGGCAGCGCCAGCAGCTGGTCTGACACGTACGTGGTGCTCTGCATCAAGAAGTGAAGGTTGTACATACGGACCCCTTACAGTAATAGGGGTGGGAGTTTGAGTTCAATCCATTATTTTCCCTCCCTTCCAAGGTACGAATAAATGCAAATTTTACTCATTTACATTTCTCTTGCTGTCATATTTCCTGGTGTTGCTCCAAGTTTGTTTGCTTATGTGTCCATATCTCTTAACACTGCAGTCTCACAGTTGTTGCCTCTCTTCTTTTCTTCCGTGGTATTTTTTGCATTCACAGATGGCCCACTCTGCTTTTTAACCTCTCTGATTTTAATTTCCCCCTCTTGCAGATGGTAGAAATAACAGAATAAAAATGCAGAGATCTGCAGCTCAGTGATTGGGGAAGGACAACTCTCTATTCCTTCCCTCCCTGCTGGGAGTCGGGAAGAGGCAGACCTTCAAGGTAATTTCCTCCTCTATCTTTGAAGCTGTGTGTGATTTCAAAAAGCTGTCAGTCTGTGTCAACACTCTTTACCCAGGTGAAACATGTGACTTTATTCTTGCTGTCACTTCTTGCCACCAACTAAAACTGGTATAAGCTGGGAAGTGATGAATTGTGCCTCTGACACTGTAAAGAGCTGGAATTCAAGTAACTACATCTAGCAGCAGGGCCATAGCCAGGGATATGCCAGGATGTGAAATTTGTGGTTTCCTGAAACAAGTAATTGATAAGTTTTTGAGTTTTTCTAGGGGTTTAAAATAATAGGATGAGGGAAAGTCTGTCTTCCACTTTGAAATCCTACTTCATTTTCAGATTTCTAATTCAGAGGATACCTGGGAAAGGATGGATATTGCAGTGAAGGCAGGCTTGGTGTGCTCTGTAGAACTTGTCACCTGCACTGCAAAAGTTTTCAGAGTAACCAAACCAAGACAGACTGACCTGAAACTTCTCTTTGCTGTGAGTTGCACAAGCATGAAAACTCTGCTGGTCTACCCTCAGAACCAGGAGAACAAATTCATAAGCTGAATGCTGCTAACTAATCTCCCATTTTAGCTTTTGGGTTGGTTTGGATTTGTTTTCCTTACAGCCCTTGAGAGTTCCCTTTCCTTTTGCAAGTGGCACATGGACAGATCCCCACAACCCAGAATGCTTCAAAGGACTGTCCTGTCTATAAGACTCCTCTTGTTTCAGTGTCTCTCCAAAAAGAACAGGAAGAAAACTACTATTAATAATATTCCAGGCTGACCTTTACATTTTCTTGTTATATTACATTCTCAGGGGTGTGTTCATCAGAAGAACGAACTCTCGGTCCCAGAGGAAAAGGCATGACAGCAGTGGAGACAGAATGAGTCATGTGGGCATCTTGAGCCTGATGTGAGATGGATTCATTCCTGCTACAGGCAGGAACTGCTGCTGAACCTTGGGCTAACAGTGGTGTGTAAAGTGAACTTGTGTGCCGTGTAATGATCTCATTTGTACACTTACTAATTGCTGTAACAGACAGGCAGAGAGTTATTGATTAGGTGCCTTGAGCGGGACACAGGCGGGAGGAGGGACAGGGAAGAAGGAGATGTTGTCTCCCTTTGCTCAGGTGATGTCTTTCTTCAGGAATAGACACACTGACTTTCCACAGAATAACTTGCAGGAGAGAAGAGGTACGAAACTGGCCATCAGTTACCAGACCTGACTGAAAGTGAGTCAAATAGAAATAAACTTGTTAAAATAACAAGCATCCCTTCTGCGAGGGACACACATGGAGTACCTCCTTACAGAACAGACATAAGTGTTTCCAGGCATGTCCCCACTGTGCAGCACGTGCTCGTGTCTCCCCAAGCCCAAACTCACAGACCATTCAAACACATTTCCTGAACTTTTTTCTGGCACCCTCTCTTGCTGTCACTGATTGTTCCTGGAACCACTCTGGGAACAGGACACCAGGGAGCCAGTTTGCAGAAGCCTGAGCTCCCTCCTGCAGGGCAGGGCACAGGGTGAGCCTCACCAAAACCTCACTGCTGCCTGCCAGGACCGTGCTCTCTGCTGGACCTGGGGCACTGCTCCTGCTCTGCTCCAGTGCAATCAAAAGGGTTGATTTAAGGCTGGATCCCAAGATTGGGAGTAACAAAAGGAACAAAAAAGAGTGCTGGTTAGCTCACCTGGTTAACAGTGATCCCCAGGGCAGCTCCTACCCTGGCAAAGCTGCTCTGATGCGTCAGCAACAGAAACCCTCAAAGGTGTCATAGAGGATATGACCTGCTCAGCCGTTTGCGTGGTGCTAATAAAGAGGGAAGAGAGGGCCACTGTAATAGGATCTGTCCTTCTGCTGACACAGACTGCAGAAGATTTTGAGAGAGAAATTTGTATCAAGAAGATGCCCAAGTTGTGAGAAAGCCCTGAGAGAAGAAACAGAGATTTCGGTGAGAACCACATAGGCTATTTGCAGAGAACAGGCTACAGCACAGAGAGCTGGTTGGAAAGCTTCAACTCTAGAGTGCAGGATGTGTGGCCAGGCCCCAGAGAGTATTAGTCATCTCCTAAGTGAATGCTCAGAGCTGGCCGGAGATGAGTACAAAATACAGCATGACAAAGTTGGCAGTGCTGTGCACGGACCATGCTGCCAAGAAGGGGGGTACAGCACAACCAGCATCATCACCCCAGCCCAGGTACAGCGACAGAACTGTAGAGGAGGTGATTGTGAAGTTTGTTGTTAGAAGGCAGTGGTTGTCCCTCCAGAGCAAGCTCCATCAGTAACTTCTGCACTAGATGATGGCACTGGTAGAAAATAACAAGAAGTCACTGACAAATACGTGTGTGGGAGGAAAATAATTAAAAATGGGGCATGAAAATGGTGCAGGTCTTGGTGTAACGACCTTCTTTGCAGTGGGCTGAGGTGCTGTGTTGGAGGAGCTCTGGTGCAGTGTCCAAACTGGACATGACAGCCCCATGGACCAGGGCTGTCCCTGCCGCCGCAGCATCCTCACGACATTCCAGAGGCTGGGATACCGCCTCATATCCCGACGTGGACCCGTGGCTGGGGCAAAAGCGTTACCCAGGCGGGGGTGAAACGTCAAACTAGCGTTAGCTCAGCCGGTTTGGGATGTTGGGAATGAGAAGCGCTGACCCCCGGCTCTCCCGGCACCCGCAGCCCGTGGTGGGCTGCCCGGCATCTCCCGCCGGGCAGGCGCGGGCAGGGGAGTCCCCGGGCACTGCGGGACGCGACCCCCGCGCCCCGGAGAGGGCAGAAATGACACGAAGGGACACGGCGGAGGGGTGGCCGGAGGGACGCGGCGGGGGTGGTGGGGGTTAGAGAGCCGCCGCCCCCCCCACCCCTCACGGGCGGGCGGCGGCGGCTGGGGCCGCTTTCCAGAGAATACGGTAAAACATGTCCGCATCACGTGCGGCCGCTCCCGCGGGCCCGGCGCGGCACCGGCCGGGGGGCGGGACGGGAGGGAC
>VZRE01014181.1:1114215-1127076 GCA_013396775.1 Cephalopterus ornatus
TGCCGTGCCCGAGGGGTCGCCGTGCCCCGGGGGGTTGCCTGCCCGCCCGGGGGCTGCCGCTGTGTGCCGCTGTGGTAGGAGCCGGTGGCCGGTCTGAGGAAAGGGGCAACCTTCCGCACCCCCGTGAAGGTGATGCTCCGTACCGTGTCCGCCTGTCCTCACGCTGTCCCTGCGCTGGCTGTTGACACAGAGCCACGCACCGGGACCGCAGGAGCGGTTATTGAGCTCCTCTGTAAGGAGAAAGGCTGAGTTTTCCTATGTGCCTTAGTGTTCTGCCTTTGCCCGCTCCGCCTCCCGGAGATCCAGCCTCCCAGGCGGTGCCGGTGCCATCCATCGCTGCCCCATGCACCAGCCCCTGCACCCTGCATGGCCCCTCGCCCCTGCCCCGAGCTGGGCAGGGCTCCGGGCAGGGGATGCTCCTGCACGGTGACAGCACCGGCACTGCCTTCCCTAGGGATGCCCTGTGGAAAGGCGCACTCTTTATCCACTTGTGTGATGTCTGAGCTTTTGTGGTACGTGGCCCCAACCAAAACGGTCGTAGAAAGTCATGTGTTGGCCTTCAGGTAAGTCAGTGAGGGTTGGAAATTTTTCTACTCTCTCTTCCCGCAGCACAGTGCAGGTGAAATATAGGTTATCCTGAACATCTTGGAATAATAGAGAGTATTTTCAAATGTCCACAAACAAGCGCCTCTTGCTCCCAAAGTGTGCATGGTTCTGTGGGTGATAAACAGCAAGATTTGGCCCCCATCTTTTTGGTGTGTGTTTGTAGCCTGTAATAGCTGAACTTTAGGGAGCTTTAGAAAACAATATTTGACCTCGTTTTGTGTGTCTTGGTGGTAAAAGCTTTTATTCCAGAAGTATAGCATCTTTTCATGTGGTTGCAGCTCTGCTGAGGTGAGTCTGTTCATGAAGTTGTACCTCCTTCTCACGAGAAAGGGGTTGAGCAACACTCGTGGAAAGAGTAAAGCTTGCGTGCTGCGGCTGTGTTGGTAGGGACTCACTCCTCTAATCAGCCTGGCATTCCCAAGCACAGGCTACCTGTAGGTATGTTATGGTTTGGTGTTTTGTTTTAACATATTTCAAGTTCGTTCAATAGGGAACAAGTGCGTGAAGAACGACCCGTGAGAACTGTTTTTTTCTTTGTAGATTAAATAACTAAGGAGAAACTCCCAACAGTAGGGCTAATTTTGATGTTAATCTGCAAGCCTTTAAGTCATAAAAGCTATCTGATAGCCTTCTGTATTTGCAGCAGGCGATGTTTCAGTTGTCTGGTTTTTAATGTTGCTTGTGCCACAGAACTGGTTTTTGCAGCAATGACATTGAACACTGAGTGGGTTAAACAACATATCTTAGTGGTTTAGAGTTGTCCATGGTGAAGCCAACAGAGAGAGCGTTCTTTGTCGAAGTACTGATTTATAAATCTGATGGATATGAGTCAGTGTTATGCTGGCAGTCGTTTATTATATTTCAGCCTGGACTTGAATAGCAGGAAGTCACTTTTTGGCGCTCTTGTAAATCTTGGGATGCCTAAGAGACCCATTTCCCTGCTCCTTGCAGAGGGACTGTCAGTTTTCCAGTTAGCTTCCTTCCCTTGCTGCTTCTCCTCTGCATCCCACTCTCACTGTTGCTTTGTGAATTTTCGGTTTCTAAGCTGGAATATGAAGTTTGGGGCATATTTGGTTATACTTCATGTACATCAGCAGGTATTGCTGCCACAGCTGAACGTGTCTTTGCCTCGGTGCTCAGAGATTGCCCACACAAATAGGACAGTAATGTTGAGTGAGGGGGGCAGGAGCATCCAGATGGGATTTAAAGCTACAACTGAGTCTTCTGAGGAATGGAGTTGGGGTGGGGGAAAAAAGACTGAAGAAGTGCAGAGCCAGGGATGTCTCCTTGCTTGGGGTGAAGGCTCAAGGACAAAAGCTGCAGTAGGTACTCATGGTTTCTTGCTTGTGCTCTCAACTTCTTAGGCTGATGAGCTCCTGGAGAGGCGCATCACTGATGTGGACAGGGAAGGACACCAGGGGTGCCTGCTCTTTGAGAGTAACAGAACTGAAATGAAAACTGCACTGATGATTCAGATCTGGTGTGTCCCCAAGGCTGAATTATTTGTAATATATGGCCTCAGTAGCTCATATATTTCCAAAAGCTGTGCTGGAAAGGTGAAGTGTTTCTTCCTATTGTGTGCTCAGCACAAAGTCCCCGTGCCTGAGTGTGGTTTCATGGTGTAGTGTGTGTGTAATGTACTAGTCTGTTACTCAAGGCTGTTACTCAGCTTAGTGCTCTTCAGCACAACTGATACTGGTGTTCCCACTTCGTAGTTCCTTTTTTTGGAAGGAGAAGTTCGTCATTTTATCGAAGTGCCCGGGGGTGTGCAGTGTAGTTACTCAGTGGATAGTTTTGTGCCCTGTTAATTGACTTTAGGTCTCTTTAATAATTTTTCAGTCTTTTTTTCATCACTACAGTTGGATAAGGTAAATTCCTGAGTCCTGAAACTTGTCTTAATTTCAGTAAAGCAAAGATTTTACATCTGCTCTATTTTGGAAGCAATAATCTGACTTTGTACTTGCAGTATAGTACTTTTTACTTTTATAGTTTCTGTGAAATGCTCAACGAGGTGTAATCTCAATGAATTTTGTTTAGTGAACTGTGCAAGCCACAACTTCAAGATTACAATCATTGTTATGTTGGCAGCATGGTGAGTTCAGGGTTACTACTCGGAATTGCAGGGTGATTTTTCAGTGCATGGGGGTTGTTTTTTTGTTTGAGAACAATCCTGTCTCTAAAAGTGAAAGCGTGTGCTTACAGGGGAAAGGATTTTAAGCTTTGTCATAAAACAATTCCATTCTGTGTGTGCTTTCTCACTGGTGACAGTAATGTGGGTCTTCCTCTTTTTTTTTTTTTTTTTTATAAATATAAAACTGAAAAATTNNNTCTTTTTTTTTTTTTTTTTTTTTTAAGACTTTAAAGTATAAATCTGGTTTTCTGTAAGAGAATAAACTTGGGCTGGTCCCTTCTCAGTGCTTTGCCAATATTTGTGTGCTTATTTCTTTTTCATTCTCTCAGGCTGAACTCTTGCCCATATAAAAAGTTTATGTAGTTTATCCCCATATTGAAAAGGAAATATGGATATCAATATACCAACACAGATATATGCACTTGTCATTTTAGGCATATATCTTAAACTACAATATATTAAATAATGGCCGTTCTGAATCTTACCTACATCAATGCTTAAGTCAAAATGTTTTTAACAGAAATATTTACACTGGTACAAATATGAATATAGGGCATGCAAATGTGAACGTTTTTATGGTGGAATATGTTATATAGAAGAAAAACACACTTTAAAAAGCTGGGAAATATCAGTGTGAAGACTAACAACAGTCACCCTCTCTGTGTGTGCTGCATGTTAAGCCTCTCCAAACCCTATAATTAAAGACTGTCTTGTATGGTTTACATTGTATTTTTTTCCACAGGGCTGGTACTTCATTCAGGGCACAAGATGGATGTTGTGCAGTGAATGAGGAGCTATTCAATATTCTTATCCTCCTCATACAATGTGTCACCCTGTGCCCTATTTACGACACACCATCCGTACCCTGTGCTGAATGAAGAACTGTTGAACTCTTCATGGGCTTTGCTCTAGTGCTGATCACTGCAGGGACTGAGTGCTTCATAAATGTCAGTGCGTGGCACTGCTGTGAGATGAGGTGGGATCCTTCTTTCGTGGATGCCAGACCGGGAAATGCCACCAAAGACTGAAGCTGAAATTGTCTGAAGCCGCCACTGATTTTAAATGCCCAGTCTTTGCCAAAGGCTAATTTTAATCCATAGTACTCAATTTTTTTTTTTTTTTATTTTAATAACAGTTCATGTGTTTAGGGCACGGACCTCATTGTTGTGAACACTCAGCATTTTTACAATGTGAGCTTTAGTGCTCTGAAGGAGTGAGAAGCACAGCTGGGCGTCCGTGATGGAAGCTGTGTGCTGCTCCTCTGGCTGTGGCACCTCTGTGGCAAACTGAAGCTGGTCTGGTTCTCCAGGGCAGCATTTAGTGGCAAATGCCACAAAATATTCCTTCTGTTGTCATGATTCCCTGTTTTGGTGGCTCACTGTGAGGTGGTTATCCTGGCTCTGCTTCTCTCGGGGATTGGATGGGTGAGGAGGGGGAGACACCCAGTTATAAGGGCAGACGTGTGTTGAAGCACTTGACAAAATTCCATCTTGTTGACAATAGTTTCATTCACTTACAACCAATTTGTTTCTTGTGCCCCGTGAGTTGTGAGCAGGAAGAGAGGGCATACACCCTGCAAAAAAGCATGTGGTCCTTATCAGAAGATCATGTAAAAGATGTACAGGACAGAATAGGCTAAAAATGTAGAGGGAACCTTTATTCCGGTGCTTCCTGATTCTTGAGAGCATGATTTTTGACACTGAACGTCTTACACCAAGCTATATTTAATCTCCCCTTTAAGAAAAGCAGGAATAAGACAAAAAAAGTCCTGGTTTCAATCCTAGGGGATGCTTGTGGTGTGTGTATCTTGTAACAGGGCTGCTCTGCTGAGCAACCTGCACAGTCTGATAGCAGCTTCTGGACTGTCATTAGTGGTGATGGAATTACAATATTTTCCAATAGGGTTCCCAGTAATTACCAGATACTACATGAACACTCGGACATGGGAATCTCCGTGGTTTCCATCTGCCCAGTATTTTCCAGTGCAGACACGACTATCCTTCTGTGGACACCAAGGAAGTGGAATGCTAATTATGGGTCTTCCTTTGCAATGAAGAGCCTCTGCAAGAGGAGTCCTACTTGGTTCCCACTGCTGTATCCAAAATGTTCTGCCTTTCAGTTGGTAAACAGAGATCTTCTGGGTCTGGAACATCTTCACCCCAAACAAAAGTATCTGGAAAGCTCAGAACAACCAAGCGTCTCCAGCAGTGGCACCTCTATGCTTTAGATCACTTGGTAAAGTAGTTTCTCTCCTGCTCCTGTTTTAAAATGTCATAGAAAGGAGACAGGCAAGCTACTTGTCATTTCCTGCTTCCCTCCCCCCTTTTTTGTTTTGTTTGTTTGTTTGTTTGTGTTTGTTTGGTTAGTTTTTTCCCTGAGAGCTCCTGAAAGTGACTTTTTCCTTGTACCACTTCCACATAAACCAAAAGATCATTAGCCCCAGGCAGACACATGGTGTGGAGAGGTTCAGCCAGCATATTTGAAGGTTGGCAAAGTTTGAGCTGCTCCAAAAAGGGTCTGGCAGTGGAAGGTGTCAGAAAACCTACAGTGGCGCTGCTGTCAGTGTGTGGTGGTGGAGGGCTGCAAATGGATGGCAATGCTGTGTGATGTGAGCTGGATGTTCTCTGTACAGAGATCTGAACTGCAAAATAACTGCTTTTACAGTTATAGCTAATGCTGGAGGGGTGCTCTGTGCATGGATTTTTGTGGGAAGGGGGTGAGGAGTCTGGGGGATCTCCTGATCCCCAGGGTCCACCACACCTGTGCAGTCACACAGCAGCATAAACATACAAAATCTCTCCCCTTCCCCAGCACAGATGCAATCTCTGTGTTAGTGGTAATCTGTGTTTCCACTGATTAAATGCCTGGTGGGATAAAGATCATCATTACTTGCTCTAGAGGTGCTGCACTCATGTGTAGCCATGGATCTAATTTCAGAGTTATCAGAGAATTTTTATTTCTAAAGCTAAAACTCCACCCCAAAGGCTTTTTCTTTTTAGCTGTTTGTTCCAGCTCTGTTATTCTGGAGGAAGGTATCAGCTTGACTTTTCCACCTGTAGAACAGATGGCTTGTGGCATCTCAAGCAGTGAGTGAAACCACCATGTTTCCTCCCTGAAAGAAGGTAAGACTTACCTGGCACACAAGGGGACTGGAGTCAGAAGTTTGTTATCAAGGCAGCTGAGTCCTGTGTAGTTTTTCTTTGGCAATGGGAAGTGTGAATGGTTGGCCTGACTTTAGAGGGAAATGGAAACTTGTGAAAAATCTCTATTTATAGCCTTGATTTAAAGTGACAAAATGTTACCTGCTGGGCATAATATCAAATAAATGGTGGTGCTTAGGTTATAAATATATAACCTGTGCAGTTATATATTTAACTGGTGGCTGGCATGGTGGGCTCAAGCTCCTGCTGGTTTAGGTGCAGCAGGGCCGGCAGGAGCTTTGTCATCCTGTTGCTTGGGCAGCACCATCTGCTTCCAGAGCAGGCAAAAATGCCTTGATTGCTTCTGTGCAACTGTTGGCTCCATTCTCCACTGGGACATCTTAAATTGAACTGTCTCCTGCGCAAGGGCTTCCCTAGAGGAAAAGCCTCAAAGAGCGCAGTTAATTACATCCAGTTCTTCCCTGGCTCCCTTAAATTTGGGAGTGACCTTATTCACAAATAGGCATGATTTCACTGAATTTCCTTCTAATTGCTGTAATTTTAAAATGTCAAGAAGAAAGCTTGGAAATTCCCTGATGTGAGCACAACTCGGATACTTCCCATGAAAAAGCCCAGTTGCCAGGCATATAAATCCATGATGGTTTAGATATTCAGACCTGAAAAGTGCGTCTTGAGAAGCTGAACTCCATGACTTGTTCTTATTGTTCCCCTAGTCAGTGAAGCATTTGAGAACCAAGCCATGTAAGCTTTATAAATAGCTCAGCCAGGGTTTTCTTTACTTCCTCTAATGTGTTCCCTCTTCAAAGAAAACCCTCAGTATCTGTGTCTGGGCAGCATTTTGTAAGGTCTGTATGTCACTACAAGGACAAAAAAGTTAATGAATATTCTCTGCATTGAGGAATGAGGAGAGCCAGTAGGTTTTAGACAGATGTCAGAAAGTTGCTATTTATTTTGCCAAGTGAAGTCAGGGGATGCTGAGGAGGATGGGTCAGTTCCTAATAAGGAATAAGATGTAGTTTTACAATCTACAGTCTTGCTCTGTTTAATCACTTCTCCTGTCTCTGCTGTAGTGTGTTGGAAGAGGGAGGAAGTGCTGAAATTCCTGGGAAACCCAGTTAAATTCCAATTACAAATTGGAGGAAGAGTTGTGGGAAGCGTACTCCCGCTGAAGGACTATTCCTCCTCCTTTTTCTCATCCTAAGCACAATTAAATGTTCTTGCAAGGGGGTATTTATATATAGAAATCATAGACAACACACCAACCAACCAAACCTGGTGCCTCCCTGGCACGTGCCCATCCCAGGAGGCTGAGCTTGGCACTGGGCTGTCAGTGCATTCAGCACAGTTTTCAGAATCCAAATCCACATGTCCAAGGAAGACATTCTTAGTGTTACTCTGAGCTTCTTATCTTGCCTTGTGCTGTAGGAGGGAGGTTTCAGGCATCAAAGAACTGCTTTAGTCCTTTCTGACTCCTTAGTTTTGCTTATGGCAGTTTGAGTGGGACATGAACAACTGTGCAGAACCACTGATTACTTTGTCAGAGTTCGTGAGCTGTGGAGGGGACAAACACGTCTGAGATCGCATGGCCACAGCACAGAGAGCCCATGGTGGAAACCAGCAGCTTGTCTGTCCCCAAGCTGTCACAGGCTGTGGGTGCCCAGAGAGCAGCTCTGCTCCTCGGGGTGCTCTGGGTGTGGGGCTGTGCTCGGTCAGCAGCTCTGATGGGGAGATGCTGCGGAAATGAGAAAAAAAGGCACTTCTCTTTCTCTGTGACACCCTCATCATGACACTTTACACCACAACCTCTTCCTCTTCCCTACCCCACCCCCTCCCCAACACAGTTTTTACTTTGTGGGCTGTATTTGTTTGGGTTTGCATTTTTCCTGATTGTTTTTCATGCTCAGGGTCGCTTGTTAGCCAGGAGGAGCGCAGAGGGATCTGTGGGACTGGGACTTCACAAGGGGAGGGAATGGAGATACTGAGGAGAAGGGCACGGTGTTGTGAGCTGAAAATCTGCATTCAGATTTTGTTTTTTGTAAATACCAGTTAAAACTGTCTGCTTGGAAGAAAAATACCACATGAAACAGTTTCTTGATGATTTCCCTGCCTTACCTCCGCACAGGAAATTCACAGTTTGATAGAGCCGATTTTTCTCTGCTGATGAAAAACGTGGAACAAATTCCTTTTAGATTGTGAAAGATAAAAGGTATTTTCTCCTCTAAGCCTGATTCCTTAGCACTACCTGTGCTCTCATTTCTCTCAGCTTCTGTGAAGTTCAATCTTGTCTGTAGCATTTTGTGGTTTTAGGTGGCGAGTGATGCAGGGCTTCACTTGCACATATGTCAAAAGAATTTGTTTTTAACAGCACTTCAAATTTTCACAAGGAAAACAGTCTTTCTTGTCTGTTTTTTGCCAAAGCAAAAATCAACATAAAATTGGAGTGGATAGTCCTTAAACATATACATATCCTTGTATCCAAAAGTACCATGTGCGCTGTTATTGGATGGTCAGAAGGAGTTTGCAAGTAGATGAAATGGGCAAAATTTCATTCTTGGCCTTTGGATCAAACCAGTTTTGGTCTCACTGACTCCACAGCAGTGCTGGCAAATCCAGTGGGTTTATTCGTAGGAGCAAGGGCAGTGTTCACTGTCCCCTCAGAGCCACTGAGTCCCCTGTGTGCTGCCATCCCACCAGCAAGGGGACAGCACTCCATCCCTTGGGCAAGGCATGAGGACACACCATGAAGCTGTGTGTAACCCACTTCAGTGCAGAACCAGCCAGTGTAGCCTGAGTACCCCTGTCAGGCCCAAACTGGAGTTTTACAGTACAAAGGAGTTTAAGAAAATGTTATTTGAAACTTCGCCATCGAATTATTCTCTATTAGGTTTGAGAACCTGGTAGTTCTAGTAGAGGTCTAAGCAAGAGTCTAAATACTGCAAAGATATTTACCATTCAGGCTTATTTTGGGAGGGGGATGAAGAAAGGCCTGATGAGTTATGTACTTGACCGCATGTAGTTAAAAATATTATTTGGAATATAAACTTCCTTGTCTCAAGACCAGCTTTATGCACGAAATCAAAAAGCACAAAAGGCGGTTCTCCTCCTGGCCTCCATAAGTATACCTTAATGCTGCTGAATCCTGGAAATTATGCAGGGCATGCTTTTTAAATGTTGATTTTGACTTCTTGCCTGGGACCAAGTGTAAAGTCTTTCCAAGGAAATACTTAGAAGACTTGCAATGAAACCCAAAAGCTGCTGCCAAACCTTAGTTTTTAGAAAGGGAGTAGGGGGCAATCCAGCCTGTTTAAAAACTTCCAGTTGTTTGTAATTAAATCCACTTCTTCTGTGCACAATAAACATATACTTAGAAAAAGATCATTTTACATAATACTTATGTGGTTTACTTCTGCTCTTCAGCTGCTAAAAATCAAGCAGTAGGTTTGCTATTTTAGTCTGGGAAGGTTACTGAAAGCTGGGAAGCCAGGGCTGATGCAGCTGTGCCACCGCAGTGGCACGTATCCATGTATCCAGTGGTGACACGCAAATCGAGCCAGGGAATCCTTTTCTCATCATGAACCATCTTTCCCATCTCTAACTAGTTCAAGTTTGTTTTGGATTGGCAGGGATGGGAATGAAGAGGAGATAAAAATATCCCATCCACACGTCCCTCCTCGCCAGCAGCAGCAGCACTCATGGCTTTGGGGGAAACTATGGGATTGCAGGAACTTCTCATGGCTGCTTTGAGGGCTGGCAGGAGGCAGGACCACCAAATCCTCAGCACCCTGAGGCTGGTCTGCTACAGTTCATTCAAGATTATTTCAAATCCGCTGCCATCATTGATCTGGAGGTTGGGATGTGTAGGGTGGAAGCTCTTGCTGACAGCTGCTCTTCTTCCCAGCTGGCATTCAGGAGATGCCCCTGGGAATGAAGGAACTGCTAGGTCTGTCAGGAAGCCCAGCACAGATAACACCTCACTAGGGAACAAAGCTGGAGTGAGATTTTGTATCGCCCTTTGCAGAGAAGGGATGCCACCAAGTTGGGAAACGGGAGAGATTCATGATGTCTCTGCTGATGCCCTGGAGAAGGGAGTCATCTGAGGCTCCTGAGCAGCCCATCTCTTACCTTTTGTCAGTACTCCAGTCACCTCCAATTCTGTTGTTGTTGGTTGATGTCAAAGATCGAATTCTGTTTATATATATATATCTATGTTTGTTATGGCCACAAAAGTGCCATCCCAGCTTTCGGTGTAGGCACTTTGAGTTTGCCAAGCAAAGTGCCAAAAAGATCTCTGATGTTCAGTTAATGAAGTTCCTCATAAAGCCAGGTCTTCTCCTTTGTCCTTTGTGTGCTGTTTGCTACATGCACAGACATCTCTCTAGCCAGGAGGGTGGGTGAGAGCAGAAGGCTGATCTCACTAAAAATGGACAAAAGCTTTAAGAGCCTTGTCCAGTGTGTGTGACTGTCCTGCCTTAGACCTCTTGATAGCTGGAGAGGGGTCAACCTGAGTGTGAGTTTATCCAAGAGGTAAATTTTTAATTTATCCCTGGCAAGGGAGGGGATTTTTTCTAGGATGGCATAGAGAAATGGTCAGTTGTTACCAGGCAGGTTTCAGGAGCTGTTGGGTGCTGCGAAAGAAAAGACACAAGGCATGGAAAGAGCAGAGAGGAGAAGCCGAGAGGTATAATCTAATAAGTGACATGAAGCCTTGTAGAGCAGATTTGCTGGGATTTGAGATGAAAATCCCTGTTGCTTGCTGAGATTATCCCCCAGCATATGGCAGGGAATGTAAGAGAGATGTAGAATTAGCTGCTAATGATCTGGACACCTCTTGAAAACAGATGTTTGTAGTCCTGTATAGCTGTTTGCTATTTAATTCGGCTGAAATCTGGATTACTCAACAACGGGCCTGGCATGATATTGGAATGCTTACTATCTTGATTTCCCACTGACTTCCCCCAGTACAGATAGCATCTTTCTTAGGAATACTGCTGGACTAATTTTATGTGAGACTGGAATGGAAATGGGGGAAATGGCAATCACTGACATCAGACAGTGTCAGCCAGGGGCCAGAGGGCAGTGGGGGAAGCTGGGGGCACCTCCTGTGGCAACCCAGGACACCTCTGCACCATGGCACTGCCCTGCTGTATTGCTTGAGCATGGGCAGTGTTTGTTTGTGGTTTCTTCAGAGGATGACTTGTTGATAGATTTCTATGGCTAATGATGCTGCAGTTGAGGAGGAATTTGCTCAGACTCGATGCTGCTGCACAGCAGCCCCTAATGCAAACCCTCCTGTGACACGTTTGCCATCAGGTAGTTTTGGTACCCCCTTACTCACCCTGACCTTGAGCTGTTGTCAGTAAATACCTGACTCATCCTCCCTGTTGTTTAAGGCTGAAGTTTCCATCTCAGGGATGTAAATCCCCTGGTTTCTCTTTGGCATCTCTTACTTAAGCCTTACTTAAGCAGTCTGCTCTATAATGCTCTAGCAATGTTTATATTTCTTTATGTTCAAAATAATGCTTCCTAAGGTCTCTTAATTTACTCATCTCAGTTTGCATTATTGGAAGACATGCTCCTGGAGCTGGAAGCCTTTATTGTTCACAGGGGAAAAAACCTGTTAGCTGTCACTTCAGTTCATCTATTTTCCACCTCTTTCCTTCGTGTTAAACTTCCTCTTGGACTTAATCTTTTACAGTAAAAGCAAGACCTTAACCTCAACTTTTCTTTCTAAGTTGGATTCTTTTGACCTGTCGTCATCTTTGTTACAAGGCTTCACACGCTGCAGTACAATAATATTTTTCTTGTGGTGCAACGAACATCACTGCAGATACGGTTCCAGATGGGGTCATTTTTTCCCTAAATTAGCAACTGTCTTAATAGATATTTTCTGTGGCTTCCAAACTATGTGGTATTGCTTGAGCGAAAATGTAATTCCACTGAGAGAATTCAAGCACAACTTTTGCTGGGCTTCCAGAAACAATTTTTTTAAAAAGTTATTTGCACATCAAAGCAAGTTTGCTTGAGTACTGTGTTTGCATGTTGTAGTTGTGTTCTTCAGAATCAGAAAATATGAATATTTGCTGGTGTATTTTTCTCCAAGAAGAGAGTTTTCAGGCAGGCTTCTGTATTAATGTAAGGCTTAAGCTCTGGCAAATATATCTTGAAAGAACTGGACTATTTCTTTGCATCAAGAGCAGAAAGCCAGTTCTCTGCCTCCAGAGATAGTCATAAAGCTTCACCTCAGACTGGGTAATTTTCTGTCATTTTAAAATAATCATTTGAGAAGGCAATTTCAATTTGGCCGACTTGCTTCCAAGTCCAAAAACAGTCTTTTACTCACTTGAAACTTCCTTGAAGGGGTGTAGAGGATTCTTAAGCAAATAAATTGGACTAGCACACGAAAGCCTTGATGGTGGCTGCTCTGGCAGGACATGAATGGACTCTCAGGAGCATTTGCTTGAGTTCTTCTTTGTCATAGACAAATGTGGAAAACTCAGGAAGTCATGAAAAATCCACCAGGATAAGCTACAAGCCTTAGGAGCACAGGTAGTTTTCAGAATATTGGTTTCTAAATAGTTGAATTAACTTTATTTCCAGAGAAATTCAAAGATTTTTGATGGTTATTCACCTAGTATCATTAGCATGGCCAATAGCTAACTATTAAACTTAAACTGTGCTGTTTCTGAGTCTTTTTAAGACTATGGGATCTGTAATTGCTTTTGAGATGGAGAGTTAGCAGTTCTGTCCTGTATTTTCCTTGTAGCTCGTTGTCCATCCTGGCACATCTGTCCTGAGCCATCAACACACTCAAACATTCCCTCTGCTAGGCAGGATTTTTTTTTTTTAATGCAAAAACCAGAAGGACCATTACAATTTTTCTTTTTCACACTTTTTCCTCCCTGATTTTTTTTCCCTTCTACCCCCTGATTTCCCCCCCCCGATTTTTTTTTCCCCCAAATTTTT
>VZRE01014181.1:1136189-1155921 GCA_013396775.1 Cephalopterus ornatus
TTTCTCCTTCCCTTCCCCTCCGCGCTGGCAGGAACGTGTTTGGAGAGGAGTGAAGTTAGAGCAGGAGCTTTGCCCGCGGACTTTGCACTGCGTGCGGCTCCTATAGACTGAGATACGTAGATCCGTGGCTCTGTGTGGAGCGGGGGTGACCGGTGCTGTTTTAAAAGAGCCCCCGAAGCGCAGCCCTGGAATGCGATGGGAGCGCTGGAGCGGGGCCGCGGCGGGGGGACCCGGGCCGGGCTCGGGCTTGGTGGGGGAGCGGAGCCCTGCCGGCATCGGGGACAGAGTTCAGCGAATGGAAAACACTGACACGGGTTAAAAATAGCAACAGCGGGGTTAAAAATAGCATCTGGTGAAATAAACGTGCAGCAACTCCTGAAAAACCCTCCTGGGAACTTCTCCCTCCCGACCCGCCCGCGCCCCGTTGTGCTCCAGCCAGGAACCCCAAAACAAAGCCCCTCAGCGTACTGAAAACATTAAAGCAGATCCTGCACTCTGCAGAGGACGACCTTTGGGGACTTTTTTTTTTCTTTTACGTTTTTATGGATTTTTTTTTTTTGTTGTTCGTGTTATTTTGTTTGCTGAAACTTTGCGCCAGAGAAAGGGGGGAACAAATTCCTCTTTTGCTGAGTCTCCGGTATGATCCTGGGACAGACACGTTAGAAGGTGTTTGGGGTTGTTTCTCACTTTTTTCCTTCCTTTTCACCTTTTTGGTGTGGGGTTTTTTTTCCCCCTTTTATTTCTTCTTATGTGTTTTGGGGTTTTTTGTTTGTTTTGGGTTTTTTTGCTTGTTTGTTTTCTGGTGGTGTTCTTGCTTTGGTTTTTAAGACCCTCTTGTCGCTCTCAGGAGCGCAGACTTCAGCCTTGTCGCCCTGCCCTGGCCCCCGGCCCTGGCAGCAGCAAACCCCCAGGCGGGGCAGAGCCGGTGCCGGGGTCAGGGGATGTCTCGGGGAGCTCCCCACACATCACAGGGTGTGGGGTTTTCTCCAGGGGCCGGCAGGGGGGCAAAGGAAAGGAACAGCAAATGGGCCACAGGAGGGGATGGAGAGACCTTGGGGAGCTTGTTCTGTGGAGCAAAGGGTTGGCTGGTCCCTTCTCTAGTGGGGCTGGAGGTGTTGAGGGCTTGAGGATGGGAGGGGATCAAGGAGGAGCAAGGGCTGCCGGGGTGGGCAAGGGAGATGCTCAGCAGGGCTGGTAGAAATCTCCTTAGAGATCTTTTTGCAGCTCTGGCCATAAATGTGGCTGTTTTGGCTGGACCAGGTAACTGAGGCAGAAACAATTGTTGTGACAGACAGGCAGACCTGGTTCCTGAAGCTGCCCCGCCACAGAACAGGGACAAACTGGAGGCCCTGCAGTTCAGAGGCAATTACATTTTTAATCAGATTTTTTTTTTTTTCCCCTCCTATTCCAACCAAGCAGCTGAATCTCTCCACCTGGCTCTATCGCCCAGGCTGAAGGGGCTGGCTGTTTCAGGGGTGCATTTGTTACACCTCCTCTCTGGCAGTAGGATGGAGGAGATGCCCTGGCAGGGCTGCACCAGCACAGCCCCTGTGCACAACGACCTGCCCTGCCCGTGGGACTCTGTGTCTCTGTGCTCCTCAGCTCATAAACACGGAAACCAGACGTGATAAATGAGATTACGCGAGTTTCTGTATCGAGACGTTACTGGTGCATCTGGAAGTCACTGGTTCTCAAACGCAGGTTGATGTCTCCCCGTTTTTCCAGGTCTGATCCTGGCCTCCAAGGTGGTGCCAGCCCTGGAGGTGAAGGGGAGGGCATTTATCTGGCAAAGTGAGAAAGGAGGAGAATGTCCTTAATTGCATTTAGCAAGCTAAGCCCTGAGCATTTAATTACTTTTTTTTTTTTTTTAAGGATTGGACATTCCACAGCTTGTTTCTCTAGATCATTTTAGATTAGTTTTGATGTTTAAGTATATTTCATATGAAGCCTGTCTAAATCCTTTAACCAGTAGATTTTTGAAAGCATAACTATGCTTTCATTTGATAGACTATCTAAAAAAAACCTTTTTGTGTTTGAGCAAAGCTGTTTTGGTTTTAAATTAGGTTGTTCAAATCTTTCTAATTTGATCATTTCAAATTTGATTCAGCACATAAAAATGATGCAGAAATTCCTGTTATGAATCTAAACTGAACATTCATTTTCTTATCAAAATATTATTATCAAAAAATATTACTCATTCTTCTTGGCATAGTAAACAAAGAAACATGTGGATGTGTTAATTTATTCCAGACCCAGCAAGGAGGGATAGTTTATATAAGTAAAGTAAATAATTCTTGACTATTTAATAATTGGATCACTTTAACAATAGTTGACTAATAGTCAGATGTCTTAAATACATCTTGCCCATTTCTATTCTTTAGAGAATTTAACATTTAAAGAGTGTTTTTTTCCAGGAATTGTCGTTTTTAAATTCTTACCTTTTTGTATACTTAATAATTGCTGTCTTCCATAATTTATGAAGTCAGAACTAGGAGGAAAAAAGCTCAGATTTAGCTGAAATTAATCCCTTGGGAGTCTGCAAAGAAATGAAACTGAGATGGCAAATTTTGTGAAGGAGTTGAAGATGAGTGAACACAAGACAGAGTCATTTTACAAATGGATTATTTTACTGCCTTGCATAGGCAAGAAAGATTTTGATCCTCAGGAAGAGTGGTGCACTGATTTGTCACTTATTGTTTCTGATCGTGTCGGTGGATTGTTGAATTATATATGTCTAATTCCAAATCACAGTGGTGGCACAGGAGCGAAAGTAAAAGAAGTGAAAACTTTTTCTCACTGCTGTAGTGTGCACGTGCCAACCTGTAGCACGTGTAATTGCTGGATTTGTCCATATGGCTCTGCTCACTTGTTAGTTGTTAAATTGTCAGCATTGCCTTTTGAGTTATTTTGCTCCTGTTTGTCACTGCTTTGACATTTTGTTATGTTTTCCCAACTTTGAGAACACAGGTGACATGTCTCTTCACGTTGGTAATCGATAACAGTTAGCTGAGATTAACTCCTGGATTATGTTGGTTTAGATAACAGAATTCCACAGTTGTATTTTTTTCATTTGCCTGAGCTTTAAAGAAATCAATCCTGTGACTGTTACTTGTAACTAATAAAATTTAAACCCCTCTTGCCAATGGTATGATGGTGAGGATATTGTTCATAGAGTGCAAACATACACAGTAAGTACTTAAATTCTTATGGGTATTTTTATTACCCTCTAAAATAATAATAATAAAAATATAAGTATCAGAATTTACAGTACATTAATAACATAGCATTTATTTGAAAGGGATAACTTAGGTTATTAAAATGTCAGATAAACTGTATTTGTTTTATAGAGAATATATTAGGTTTGAGAACAAGTGAAAAATTAGTAGTTTTTTGACAGTTTAAAGAAAATCACAGCTGAGGTCTTGCAGTCCTTTTTTGCTCAGAATGATTTTTACAGAACTAGACTTTTTGGATGCATGGTAGGGAATTCAATACTGTTCTCTAGAACTTAACAGAATAATTACATTTGCTAGGAACAAAACAAAGACAGGATTTGCGAAGCCAAAAATCTCTAAAAAGGAGATAGTTACCATTTTTCCTGGTAGGCTTTTCCTATTGCTTGGTATCACACTAAGGGCATAAAGGAGGGGGGTTGAATCAACATTTTTGATACTTGCATTTTTCCTTGGAACCTGCCTCCCCTCCCCTTGCACTGAATGCATCCAGTTCGAGATGGCATAAATAAAATCTGTTAATTTAAATTATTGGATAGGATGTTTCTTCCTCTTTTGTACACAGGTGAATAAAATGGCTAGAGCTAGTGTTTTTCAGAATTTTTATGTAGTTTTTTTAATTGGACTCAGTCTGATTTTTCATATAAATAGCATTACATTGTTATCAGGTTATATACTAAATTTTATCAGCATTACTACAAACTCCATGCTAACATATATGGAGACAGATGAAACTGCTTTACATGTATTTGAAGATTATTCTGTATTTTTATACTGTCTCAGTGCTAAGAAGTCAGTTTTGTCCTAAATGTGAACTGTAACCATAGTGTTAAACATGCAATTGCAATATCTGAATTTAAAGGAGAAGTAGGGAATTTGATGGCAGCAACCATGATTAGAAATTTAGATATCTTGGATGATGAGAAAAAGTAATTCCAAATAATTTGTTTTGTAGCTCTGTAAAGTTCCTAAATCTGATGAAAATAAATTTTTAGCATTTTTCTAGATACTAGAAAATGAACACAAAGAAAACTAATATTCAGAGAAGCTATAGCATAGCATTTCTAAATAAAAGAAGGAATGCAGTTAGTGAGATACTAATTAGGACATTTGTTATTGAGCCTTAGTATTTTTTTTTTTTTTTAGTTAATTAAAACGATGAACATGCTGAGGGTCTTTGAGAGAACAGGAACCCAGCTTACTCTTGACACAATTCAAATAGCAAAACCCACGAAACAGTGTCTCAAACCAGAAGACTCCCAGCTCGAAGGAGCAGCCTCTGCCAGAGCCCGCAGGAGATCTGCACTTTCCCAACTCCTGCACTTCTCCTTCCTGTGTCCGACAGCAGGAGCAGACACTTAAATTGCTTCCTATTCCAGGGGAGCACAGGAACATCAGGAGGCCCCGCTGGATGGGGAAGTCTGTGACTAGTTTAGTGATGATTTTGATTATCTATAACTATTTGGCAGTAATGGACCTGCTCAGCTCTAGTCCCTTTCTGTTTATTTGAGTGTATTTTTAATCCTGTTTTCTTGAGTGAGAGATGTAGGGAAAAGGAAGCTTGGCAAAAAACCTCAGAGTATTGACTTGCTGTTTGCATATCTGGGAAGGATTCCCTTTGAAATGTTTCTAAGGCTTTAGAAAACTGGAAAGGAAAAATAAACTTTTTACAGTAAAACCACTGATGTAATTAACATTTCTCAGAGTGATGCAACGCTTTCAGTTACCTAAATAGATGCTTCCATGCTAATAACAAAACCAAGAGAAATGACCAACCTAGAATTTTAATTTCTTCTGTCAGACTGTGTTGGTTCTGTTGCTGTACCGAGGCACCAGTTTTAATTGTTGAAGTCTTTACTATTGCTTAACTCTGCAGCTTAACCCCTGCTGGTCGGTCTCCTTCACATGGGCACCCCTGGGGCAGGTCTGAAACCTGCAGAATATAAAACGTATGTCAGGAAGCTCAAAAGTCATGTGTGATTGATTTGTTTGATTTTAACGACCGTGGGGGGAAACAAAAGTAGTCATGGTTATGTAGTGATTAATAGTGCTTATGCTGGATTTCTTACGTTTTATTTCCCCTCTGCAAATCCCTTGCCATCAGAAGAGGCAGGTATTCATCACGTGCTGCTGGTTTCTTAAAAAATCACCTCTCCAAGATCTCTCCCTTAGGCAGCACAGAGCTGCCAAAGCAGACTCCTGCCGAGTATCAAAGGGCATCCCCTGCAAGGAAACGAGGCTTCTCCCAGCAGTTTTGACAGAGCAGCTGTCTGGCATAACCAGAGCTGCAGCTGGATAGTCCCAGCCCTGCTCATCCTGCTTTTTTTGTGAGGAGTTTATAAATACACACTGCTGCTCATGCAGTTACCCGGGGTCAGGATTCTGTGAGCAGAGAGGAGGCTTGATGGAGTCCTGAGGACTAAAAGCGACGTGTGTTACCAGACCCGCAGAAGGACTGTTCCCAGCTGCCGGCGTGGCCGTGGATGCTCCACCATGGTCACTGGCACCACTTTCTCTGTGCTTTTTATATGTTCAGAACAATGGAATATTCCTAAAAAACCACTGATAGCTGCCCTCAGCAGTTCAGGACCCCCTGCGTGGTCCCTTGCCCTCTGATCTGGGCTCTACAGCCATGAAATCTGTGGCAACGTGGTTGCTCAAGTGCTCTCCTGCAGCCTGAGCGAGATGTCTGGGAGTGCTCATCCCACAAACATTCTCATGGTCTCATGGATCACTTATGAGCATTAAAACTCGGCCCAACAGGGTCCCCTGACCTGATGCAGGGGTCTTGAGCAGAGATTCTGAACCTGACAGGCTCCAGGGAGCCTCCAAAGGGAATACAGCCCAAACCCAGGGGAGGACACAGATGCTCAGACCTCGTTGTCAGCCTTGCTTTGGGCACGGAAATGTCGGGTGTACAAACACAACTTTGGGTGAGAGGATTGGAAAAGCATAGTAGTTTTATTGTAACAGGTTTGGTCAGGCTGGCAAGTGAGCCCAGCACAGAAGTAATGTGACTGCAGGCTTCTTGCAAAGCAGCATCACCCTGGACCACTTGGGGAGCACCCGAATTCCGTGCTGAGCCCAGCCCAAGGCAGGGTCTGTACGGCTCCGGCTCTGCTCCTGCTCGTGCCCGGGAAGCTGGTGCAGCAGCAGCAGGTCAGCTTTCCCATATATGGGAAAACCCTGCTCTAATTTTTAAAGCTGTGTGTTGTAGCAGTGCTGAATATGGGAATTTTATAAGCAAAGCTGAATGCTTGTTATGTTCATTTGGATGCCAGCATCTGGCACGCTGTCGTTGCGGTTGCCGTCGTGTGCTTGCAGCCTTATGGAGGCAGGTTCCCAGCATTTTCCTACCTATTTAGGATTTTCTAATAGCGGTGTGAAACAGGGATACAGCACAGGGTGTGAGGCTGAGATGCTCCAGAAAAGCAAATCACCGGAGGACCCCTTACGGGGATGTTTTGCGTGGGTAATGGGGTGAGATAGCAGGAGGGGATAAGGGTGAGCACAGCAGCAGCAAATGTGCTGGTTCAGAGGCATTATTTCTTAATACATATTATTTTGGTTTTATTTGGATTTACATTGAGCTCATCCCTTTACTAATCTGAGTGCTTTACTCTTCTCCAAGCTGTTGCTGGCTGCCCATACAGTGAGTAGATGAGCAGCCTGTCATTTCTGTAATTCTTGTAATCTAATTACTGCCTGCCAGAGCAGCGAAGAACTTCTGCTAAAACCCCATGATGTACTTACTGCCTTGATGCAGCTGTCTGATCTGGAGTAAGGATCAGCCAAAAAATGTCCTCAGGGCTCCTGGGTGTATCAGAAGGCCGAGGTGCCTCTGGGACTGTGACCAGGGTTGAATTTTTCTCTTGGTTGCTGTTCACCTGTGTTTGTGTGTGTGAGGCTGTTAACTGCAGCTATTAAAAGACTGAGGAAAATAGGAAGGAAACCTGTCTACCTCTGGGACAAGGTAGCTGCTTTATGTGTGAGCAAGCCTCCTGGCAGCCCAGGATAGGACAGGCAGAGCTTCCCTGCAGGCACTGCTTAGCATTTTGGGTGCTGTGAGTCCACTAATTTGGGTTTCTTTGTTTGTTTGCTTTTAAGGAAAAAATAGAATATTGTTGTTTGTAAGGGGCTAGATTCTCACTGCTGAACAGTCCAAGCAAAGTTAATTCCTGCAGTAGTTACTTTGCTTAAAATACAGAGTGAAGTTTGCTGCCATTGCCCTTCTGGGCACTATTTTTGTGCCTGATGGTGCTGTTTGTGACTCCCCTGGTGTTCCTCCATTAATTTGGGGTGGCAGTGATGAATTTGCTTTGATGCCGGCCTGACTAGTGCGGCACCAGAAGCGCCGGCACGAGCAGGATGTGAATCTGGAAATTTTTGTATGGACTTGTTTAAAACCAACCATTTTGCAGCGGTTCCAGGAACCCAAAACGAACCCACCCCGACCATTCTTTGCGTGCTGGTGATTCCACCCCGCGCCCTGTTTTAGGGGCAGCACCTGTGAGAATGTGCCATTTTCTCAGGAGCTGGAGAGGGAAACATCGCAGGTACTCGCTGGCTGGAAGAGAGGGATGCAGCAAGCAGCAGCTAGTTGCAAAATAGCCGCTTTAAAGCAGAAGCTGCCTCGCTCTGCCAAAGCTGAAGGGCCAGCCCCAGAATGGAATGCTTATAAAAATAAGATGGTAACCATGCAGCAGAGAAGGAGAGAGACCAGGAAGTTTCAGTGTTACGTACAACATGATACTCTGCTTGGAAAAATATTGTTGCAATTTTAGAGATACGGGCATGGATCCATAGTTGAAAGGCATCACCCGGTACCTATCATTGGGGTGATTTCAATCTCTTGTTTCCAGTTTTGTCTGTGGAAGAAACTCCTTTTGGCCTGGAAACTCTCATGTGAAGCGTTGAGCCAAGGGAGATGTGTCTAGGGAAAAGTTTGAAGTAATTGGTTAAGGCTGGTTTTGAACTATAGAAGGGGGAAAATTTGTCTTATACCGTTTCAAAACATAACAGCATATAGATTTATTTAAAAATTTGCAGGATGATGGATTTATTTTAGTTTGACCGTGTTGGTATTTATGTGATGGTTTGGATTTTCAACAAAGTGAAAGAAAGTGCTTCTTTCATGCAACCTGATGGGGAAATAGAAACAAGACAGCTACCTTTGGAAACATGAATGTTGCAGCTTCTCAGTCATCCTGAATAACAGTGGGATATCTTGATTTTCAATACTTGGGAAATCTTGCAATCTGTACAAAGAAGGGTTTTTTTTTTTTTTTTTTTTTTTTTTTAACAGTGGAACCTGATTTCTGTCATCTTGTTTTAAAAGACTGGCTATTCCTTGAGCTCTAATTACATCCAGATAGAGAAGTTTCTGCTGGGATAGGGGCTGGAGAGATGCAAGAACTAACGTAAACTCTCTGACTTCATTCTCCTTCAGGGATGCTTCCAAGAAGCCAATGTGGGGCACCAGAGAAGGGACAAACCTGGTCTGAGCAGAAGTGCTGGGCTAACCCTTCTATTTGTGCTGTCAGCTGGGAAGATGATAAATTCTAGCACTCCTCCAGGTTCAAAAATTATTTAAGAACGTGTTAGAGGGGGGGTGTGCTACAATTCCTTACACATTTGGGAAAAAAATGCTAAAGCACTACTTACTTAGTCTGTGTCTTCCACTCTCTTCTTTTCTGCCCCCCACCGTGGAACACACAGACACTGAATTTCATCTTTACCCATTAAAGGCTACTTCACCAAAAAAGAAAAAAATCACTTTCTGGCTTTATAACAAAGATGTCACTGCTGAAAAGTGAGGTGGGTGCTTTCTTTTGAGCTGTCAGTTTACAGACAAGCTGTACTTTCTTGTGGAATCCTGGCAAGAAGTTAATAAATTACAGATTATTATTCCAACCATTAATTTACTTTCCTCACTTCTTTGCTCTTATCACAGTAGGAACAGAGTGGTTCGTCTCTGGGGCGTTTAGTTGCAGGGCAGACAGTTTGTGTGGAGGTGGGGGGTATTTCCACAAGCATTTTCCTGCATTTTATGCCTTGTCTTGTATCAGTGTCTGTGAAAAATGCTTTTCCAGCTCTGCTGGAGATTCTGCAAATCCTACCAGGGCTGGAAAGTGCTGAGAGGAGACCCAGCCCTCCAACCCTCCTCTTTTGCAGCCCTGGTGTTTGAGATAGGTATTGCTTTATATGACCAGATCCTGCTCTGGTTCTGTTGCAAAAATTTTCCACTCCTGCTCTCCTCTATCTTTAATAGATAATGCTTTGAAAGCATTTCATTTGTTAGAAAGACCTTGGCTGATGTGACTCATCTCAGCAAGCAGTGAACACATACACATATATATATATGTCACCTTTGTGAGGTCTACCAAGAGTGGGCACTCAGAGGTGGTATTTCTGTCAGAGATGTTGGTGTTTACAAGCAAGGCAAGATTCTTTAGAACCAGTAAAAGCTAGGTCTAACTAAAATAGTTTAAGTAAACAAAGACGTTTCTCTTTTGAGGGGAGGTAGATGTGTCTGTGTAAGGACGTGGTCCCTATGGAGTCTGTCCTACCACAGAGTATAAATAAATAAATTAAAAAAAAAAAAATACACAGTGGAAAATTAAAAAAAAAAAAAAAAACAAAACCAAAAAAGTAAAAAATCAGGAGCTTTTGTGCTCTTAAAAGCAAGAGCTCATCAGTATCTCATCATCAGGATGCTGTTGGTTGGTGTATCCCAGCTGCTGCCTCACGGTGCTTCCCCAAAAGCATTTTCCTTGCTACATGTCTTGAAAGACAACAGCAGATTCCTCTCCAAATGTGTAGCCAAAGAATTGCAGGTTTGCACCAAAATTAAGTGGAGCATGTATAAGTTCAGTACAGGAACGGGTTGTGAGTATCACCCCAGCCCTGGGAAATCTCTGCCTGGACTGAACCCATGGGATATCTCAGCCTTTTTTTATTGGTGTAGCTGAAGGCAGGCGACCTTTGTTATTTAGCAGCTTTATTGTCCTCTGCTCCACCTCGGGTTTCACCTGTGTTTCGAGGAAGTAGATGAAAACATTTTGAAGCCTGCAGGATGGAAGTCATCTTTGAGAGACATCCTACAAAGTTTCTTTCCTGGGGAAAGGATTTTTTTATTTTTTTTTTTTTAATTGTTAAGAAGCTTGTAGCTCTATTTAATTTTTTTTTTTTGGTAGTACATAAAGGCAGGAGGAAGGTGCTGTAGCATAACTGCTTTGTTTTGCTTGAGAACAAATTGTTTCCCTTGACCTTGGTGGGAGTTTGGATGAAATTGCAGCAAAGGAATACAGCTTAAAATACAGGGGAGAGGGTTATGCCTGCCTCCTTCTAAATCTACGATAAGCAGTAAGTTTAAGTAACTTCCTAAGAGGTATTTCATAAGAGGCCTGATCAGTGGAGAGGACTGGTATTTTAATTTCAGTAGATTATGATCATTTGTCTAGGCAGAAAATTTAATTGATTCCGGCATCAAGCTTTATTTTTGGCTTATAAGACTTAATGCCTTTAAAAAAACCACCAGTCTTGATTTAAAGTCTTTAAGATGTAATATGAATACTTTGAAATGCAGGCAGCAACGTTATGTTATTTAAAGAAAGTAACAGAAAAATGTAATCTCTGTGATGCTATCAACGAGCCAGATATCATATCACCTGAAACTTCTTGGGAGGTTTTTTTACAGCCCTGTTAGCTCAGATCCTGCATGGATCAACTTTTGCACATTTTTCAAGTCAGCAAGACTGCAAACAAGGATTTAGAGACTGTAAAGTAGTAAAATTGCAAAGGAGAGACAGTGGCGTTAGAGAAAAGGGACTCTAATATTTAGTTTCTTTTTCTTGGCATTGTTTAGACTCCCAAATGACAACGTTTCTAGTTTTCTAGCACAAAGGAGGCTTCATGCTGTTCAGGATCTGCTGCAAAGTTCTAGTACAGATCATTCTGTATCCCAAACAATTTATCTAGTTCAATGATGTTTTTATTTCACAGCTACAGTTTATAGACCTTCGTCTAATAGATGGTATTTTTGGAAACCTCCCGTTTATCTAACAATAAGAGCCAGGATGGAATATCAGTTCCCACTTAGATTTTCCTGAATTCTCTCCCATTAAATCAATAACATTATTTTTTTAAATTAAACTTTCTTTTGCTTTTAGGGAGAAAGGCTGAAAAGGAAAAAATTAAAATTCTACTTCAAACAAATACTGAGGCCTAAAAAAAGAAAAACGGCATTAATTTTCAGATAAGTTAAATAATCTGGGTGGGTTTTGTTACAACATTTACACCATTATAAAATGTGATTTTCATCACAGGAATGTAACTGATTTACAGAGTACACTGTGAATGCTGGAAGGAAATGTGAGCAGGCCATTGTAACTTTAGTTTGTGTACATCAGTCTCACGTCTTAAATCCGAGCTGCTGGGAGAGAGGCCGGGACGCTGGAGGGGGGAAAAGCACATCAAAAAAACTTTTTGACAAACCGACTTCCAGAAAATAACAAAGCGCAGCCCCCTGGTTTTTCACCAGCCCCAACTACCTGAAAAGGAGCTTTATGCACATATATAATCGTCGCAGTAGCACTTTCATTTCTGTCACTGAGGTCTAAATAAATGAATTGGCCATCTGCAATTAATTCACATTGTACAAATAGTTTGAAGACTGAGTCGTCTGTCTTCCGAACAGAGCGATCTATTTTTAGCTTTTCAAGCAAGCCTGTTTTGTGTTCTTTGTAGAGTCAGCGACATTCTTTCAATTTTTCAGCTTAATTAACACAAAAGAAATTGTAATCTGAGAAGGCAGCAGAAACAAGAACCCCCTGAAAACCATGAATGTGCAAGAAAGCAGGAGACGGGAGCTGTGCAAAAGAGAGATGGCAAAAAGAAAGAAAAAAAGTTCAGAGCAGTTTGCGGGATTTGGGCTGGACACTGTATAGGCTATATTTATACACAGTTTGCTGTTTGCAGTGAATGCTCACAGATTTGGTAATTAATTTTGGATTCTTTATCCTGAAAATTAAGAGGGCTACGGAAAGAATGTTTTCATGTGAGGAGATAACTACACCAGAATAGTTGTGAATAAAGTAGATTTCTGTAGAATTACATACACACGTCCGGCCTGGGTGGGAATGTCGGTGTGTAGTCCCTGGATGGTTGAGGGAACAAATCCTTCTGGATAGCCTCTGTGTGCTCACAGCTGTGGGTAAATCATTATTCCAAGCTTAGATGTATTAATATATATATTTACTAGAATCATGTCCTGACAAATGCAGAAATATCGGTTCATCACAAGGTTTGTTCTGCACTGCTTTATCTGGAAGATTTGTGGCAGCAGTTTGAGAGAGGGAAGGCACAGCTTACTGCTCAGAGGGATTTGAGTTAAAATGCTAGTGCTAGGTACAAAAAACGTGAATAAACACAGAACACCAACTGCAGTTGGGGAACGTGCAGCAGTACATAGAAATAGCTATGAGGTCTCTGCCTGCTGGCAGGTGCTTTGCTGTTTAGATATAACATACATAAGATAAATATACAGCATTAGCATTTGCTGTGCATTCATATTGTGCATGCACAGCATGTGAGCTTCCCAGTTAAATACCTTCCCAAGTGTCCATTTGCGGGTCCTTGTCTGAAATGCGCAAGCAGAAGGAGGAACAGTCATAAACACTCAGCCTCCCCCCTTTGAATCCAGGCAAAGAGCTGGAATGGCTGAAGCACAACTCCAAAAAGCACCTCTGCAGCTCAGGTGGTGGCCACTTCAGCACAGGAAGCGGGAACACATATTCCTGCATCAACTGGACACCCGTAGCCTTGTTTTCCTGAGTCGTGTGCGCCGTCTTTTAAAAGTAAAGTGTAGATTCTAACTTATTCAGAGGTCTTTAGTTGCCTAAAAATACAGCAAAGTTCCTAATGCGAACCTACAGCTGTAGGTAGGGCAAATAGATTCACCTCAGATTCAGCTGCAAGCCCGTTTGGAGGTCTACCTGCATCTTTAGATACAAAGTACTTTGGAAATCTGGTCTCCTTGTGCTTTTGAAAACTATTCCCCAGACATCCTGAGTATCAGCTTTTATCTGGTTCCTTCCCAAAACCGTGTCTGAAGAAGTTGTATCACACATCACAGAAAAAAAATGTGCAGAAAAAGGGTTTGTTTAATAAGCTGAATTTAGTTCCCAGAACTGTGAGTACCTTGGAGTGTATCAAGTTAAAGCAGAAGCCGTGACTGACTTCTGATTAAAACAGAATTAATTCTTCAGTTGTTGCAGAACTGGGCTCCTGCAGGATGCCACCAACCTCTCCAGCTTTGCAATGCCAGAGCCTCTCCTCCCAAAAATAAGTGCTGGGGGAGATTCCTTTCACTGCCGAGGGTTTGTAAGACTGTATCCTTGTTTTTCCTTCACTGTAGAAGCAGGCTCCGTTTCCCAGCTGTAAATGAAAAGTTCTGCTGAGCATTTCTGGGAGGAGGAACATTGATGTTCTTACTGAGAAACAGTAAGAAAGTTATAGAGCTGTTGCAAAGCCCCTGGGGAGGATCAAGGAGGTGTGTAACTGGTGTGTGCAATCAACTGGCGATGAGGCTGAACATGAATGGGAATGGTGAGCTGTGGTGGGACCTTGGTTTGCTCACCTGGAAACTCGGGAAATCTTGAGTGACGTAACGTGTGTCTTTTAAAGGTGTCTCACTCTTTGTCACTGCTCTTCCCAGTGCCAGATTTGATACACAGTTCTAACGACAGGTAGTACAAAAGCTGCTGATCAACCCTGAGAGTTGGTGATGAATATTAAAACTGAGAAAAAAAAAAAATCAGTTTTCAGCCTTTTGCATGAATTTGTCCCACAGACTGCTAAAGGAGGTAGAAAAAAATGAATGTTCACTGTCCTCTTTTTCAGTATCTCTAACAGGCAAAACCAATCAATGATCTGCAGTTTATTATTTGAGTTTTAGTTGCAGAAGTTTCCTGTTCTGAGCAATATGCAGTTGTGCCTTTTGTATTTAAGGGCTAAACATGCACATACTAATGTTTAAAAGTGTTCACTGATTTGATTTTTTTCTCAAGGATTTGTGGGTGTTTGTTAAACAATTTCAGTACTTTAAAAACAATAAGGTAGATTTCTGTCATCTCCGTACCCTTAAAAATTTTTGGATCTTTGTTGAAGGAAAAGTGAAATTTATTTTTTTTAAGTATAGTTAAATACAGTAACGAAAGGGGAAGTGTGTCCTAAAGTATGTTTGTTTTAAGCACCTTAAGAAAGTCTATTTAGGGATCCTTCTGTAACGATGTAAATTCTAAAATAACTATTTAGTGTAACAGTTGTAAAATATGTGAGGTAGTCAATCATACCTTGGGCTCTTATACCCAGCCAGGTTACTTGCCAACATAAACAAAGACTTGAAGGCTTATTTTTCAGACGTTTCAGACAGAATCCAGTGTGAACCTTTCACTTCATCCATAATATCCTAAATATTAATTAAGTATTTCTGAGGGGAATCAACCCAGATTGTGATTTCTAAAACCAGCACGAAGGTATCTTCCACTTCATCCATTTTTTTCTCGTATGATCGTCCTTTTAAATAAATAAAATATTTCCCTTTTTTTTTTTAAATGTAAGACATAATCTGTTGATAATTTTTTGTAAAGGTCTGCACCCAGTGTATTCTCTGTTGAGTCATAATTATGTCTGCAGACCACTGCATTGTTAAATAACAGTAAATATTCTTTGCTGCTGAATCACCCACGGGAAGGACAGATAGAGTACCCCGACTGCGGGCACTGAGAGGGACAAAGCACTCCATGTTGTTAAGGGTTCAGGAGAATTGTTTAGATAATTGGCTGTCCGCAGCCCTTCTCCATACTCTTAGCCCTGAAAACAGCCTCCTCAACAGAAGTGAAGAAGAGTTTATCCTTAAACGTCCGTGATCAGCTGGAAATTAACCTTGTGGCACAAGGAGTTCTGCAGCAGGCTCCTTCCCAGCGACCGCAGCTTCGGTAGCGTGTCAAGGACCATGTAACAGGCACATTACAAGTAACCTTGAGAAACTGGCTGGCCCACTTTCCACGAGGAATGGCCGGGAATCAAAGCTGGAGAGCGTTGTTCAGCTGCCCCATCCATTTGTGTTCTTTACTCCCTACTGTTGGCCTTCCCTGCACTCTTGAGGGACTCTGGCAGGAGGAGACCTTTACCTCTTCGGTCTTTGCCACGCAAGAGGTCCATGGGGAATACGGAGGTGGGTGGGTTTGGGTTTCATACATGTGACTTTTCACGTTATAGTAAGTACTTTCCTCTGCCAAGGAGGACTCTCGGTTTCCTCACCATCTCTTGCCGTGTTGCTGCAGAGCCCAGCAGGCAGCAGAGGGAGCACAAGTTAACAGTCCCTTTTCCAGTGCCATGGGATAGCAGCACTAACTGTGTGTAAAGCAGCAAAGAGAAATGGAAGAAAGAAAGGGAAGGGTGAAAGCCGGCTTGGTTAGTTAGTAGTTCACTGGAAGTGGATGAAAGGGCTGGAGGGAACAGGTTAAATGTCTGAGTATTAGGGAATGAGGAGCTAAATATGGCATCCTAATATGGCACGTGGCAAGAGGCCAGATCTGTTAGTTCGTAGATCTTAACCTGCTTCCAATATCTGGTTTTGAGCAGGATTAAAAACCAGGAGGGGAGTTTTTTTGGGGCTCTGGTTTCAACAGTGATGGAATCTCTGAAGAGCAGGTTTAGTGCTGTGGCATCCAACCCAAATTCTCATCTTGTGAGACCTTAGGATCCAAGCCACAACACGCTACAGAAAAATGTAAGCCGCTACAAAATGTATTTAGGTGATCATGGCCCTCTGGAAATCAAATGTCACACTGTCAACTGATGTTCGTATCAAGAAGTGTGAATTTAGCTTCTACCTCTGGTTTAAAACCTGTAGCATCTCCAAGGTATAATTTTCTCATGCTCTGCATTAGATGTGTTTATGCAGTACCAGAGCTAGGACAAGTTGCTAAAATATAAGGTTTCTTAGGAATCAGCTGCATTAATGACTTTGTTATAACTGAGGATATAAATGAAAGTGACATTTGTATAACAGACTTTCCACTATAAAAGCCAAAGTCTGCTGGCTATAAACACTCAGAAAGCTTTACCGTGAAAAATTATAACAATCAGGGACTAGATATTACATTTAGAGAAAATGTAGGGTGAGATGCATGAATCTACCTGCTTTTTTTCATTGCCTTTTTCCAAGTGGAATGACTTGAGCTGAAGCTAACTTTTTACTGCTTAAGAAGATTAGGTGGTTCATAGGAAAATAATTCAAACTGCTTATTTTTTAAAGCTTTTTTAATAAGAAAACTTCAAAGAAGTTCGTTTTAGAGTAGAATTCAAGTAATGCAGGTAAGGTAGTTAAAAATTCCCTCACCGAAATGTAGTTTGAAAAATAAACTTTCATGGCACCTATACAAGTATTTCTATAGATCCTTATCTGTAAGAACAGCAACATATTTCTTTTTTTAATTAAAGATCATTATAATTGCTAATGTGTGATTGTTTGGGGGCATATGTGAGTCAAACTGTGGTTTTGAGAACACGGTTTTTGAGAACACCTTAACCTTCATTGAATCCTTCATCCTGTGCTGTAATATCTGTGCTAAATTAAAATCCAGGCCCACGTTGGAGATGCCCTATGTCCTTGCCAAGGAGAGGAGCACCTCCAAGAGGACGAATGAGAAAGCTGGGAACCATTCAGAATAACTGAGGAAAAGAATTCTGTAAGACAGTGACCATTTTGCAGAGAAAACGTTTAGCAGTTCTGGAAAGGAGCAAAAATAAGAACCTTTGAAGCCAAAGCAAAGGGGCAGAAGAGGGGTTCCAATTATTTAGGTAAGAGGTTTGCTTCCTCACAAGGAAGCAAAACTTTCTAGGGAGGGATGAGGTAGACTCATTGCTGCTAGAAAAGTCGTAATCAGGCTGAGAGGTGAATTTTTTATTGTTGGGGGTTTTCTTTGAGGGGGAGTTAGGGTATTTTTGAAGACTTGGGTGTCTCTGTGTTTAAGAGGTTCCTTTGCTCAGCCTATACTGCTTTCTGATTAGTCCTGTAAGGATACTACTGGAAAACCAGAGTTTCTCACAGCCAGCCTACCCTCCAGAAATGTACCGAAAGAACTGTCTCCGGAAAATTGTTCCCGAAGTGTTGATGTGTCCAGATAGTGGCTTTACACCATGGAGTGCTCTTCAGCTCGGGTCTTCCAAGGTAGTCAGTAGTGATTCATTCACGAAGTCTATCTGTCTAGACTTGAGAACTTAATGCAATAAATTCTTACTCGGATATAACAATTATATAATTGTTACTAGGGCAGGAGGTCTCAAACCATGGTTGGTTATTGCTGTCATGTCTTGTCCCACCTTCTCTGCTTGCAGTCTGGTTTGGAGTGTTTGGGTCCAGCCAGTGAATCCGTGTCCTTCTGCCGCCTCTCACGTGGGTTGTTTTCTCCTGTTTATAGGTTTCACATTGATGCTTCTATAAGGACACCTCCTCGAGGGCACTCTTTGGGGCAGTGAGATCCTGCAGTCCATTTTCTTGGCTACTGTAAGCACTGCTTCAGCACTTCATATTCTTCATTTCTTAAGATAATCTCAGTTTCAGCTCTCTGGTAACAGGAAATCCTTTATTCATCCTTAGGCAAGGAATTTCTTAGCCTTTTTAACTTTACTCTTAGACAGTACTAAGCATATACAGGTCACTGAAAAAGAGCATTCCTTCAGGTTGTTACTGCACAGTTTGATCTCGTAGCTTGTGTGTCTTAGATTGGGTCACTGTCCCTACACCCATCAGCTCTTTGTGCCTTCCCTCTGATTAGGCTGATACAGCCTACACTGGACCATGGAGAGTCTGGAGACCATTCTCTGTACCCCCCTTTCTTCCCTCCAAACCAGCTTTTAGGGTGGAGAAGAATTAATTCTTCGTATTTCTAGGCTAAAAGTGTGGAGATGGTCTGTGCTGGTCGTGGTGGTTCTGTTTCTGCTTTGGACCGTTGTTGTTCAGCTGGGTACAGAGTGTCTCCAACAACAGGAGTGCTTTGATCCACCATGGAGGGTATGATACTGAATAAATGTAAACAAACCTTACAGCCAAGACGATGTGTGCAAAATAAAACAGCGTTATCATTTTGATGGAGAACTATTTTTGGTGTGTCACAATTGCCTCAGTCCCTTTTGCCTGCCAGATCTGTGAATTTATAAACTCCCTCACTAGTTTCCTCACTCCAGGGAAGCAAAACCAGGAAACTGAAACTCCATTTTTCTTTCAAAAGAATATTAATGGCAAATGTTATGAGGTGCTTGCTCAGCTTTGTAATAATATACATGTCCATTCATGAGATGGTCCAGACAGAACAGAGGATTAGGAATAAAGAATTTAAAACTAAATTTGAAAAGGCAGCACAGGAACTTGAGCCCCCAAAATATCCTCTGAAAGTTTGGCTTTATTTCACGCTGTCGGCCAGGATTCTCCTTACAGCACCACAATATTCATAATAAAGAAATAAATTAAATCCACCCCTTCCTGTCTGCCTCACAACACACAGCACTGTGCATGCTCAGCACATGTGTAGTTTTGATAAAGAGACATTATCGAGCCTGAAATCATTTTAAATAAAACAAATAATGTGGCTGCCCAGCACTTCCTCTGGAAGTAGTTCCTTGGACAAATCTTCCTTAACTCTCACATGTGTGGAGTTAGTATATATATCCCTCAGTAACAGCGATTCATAGAAGGAATTTTTCAGGCTGACTGTAGGGCTGTGTATTTTATATATAGGGTGTGAAGTGCAGCCACGCAGGAGGGCCCTGCCTTCAGCCCAGGACTGCCGGGGCCGGAGGATCTGGCATCTTCCAGATACCCCACAGGACAGGCAGGAGGGGACAGGGATCCCTGTGCTGTCCCCCCAGGGCTGTGGCTGAGGTTACCCGTCGCTCTTCTTGTTTATGGGGTGGCCGAGGAGCTGCAGAGGTGGTGGCTCAAAGCCATTGAATCCCCCGGCCCTTGCAGCATCCCTGGATTCTTGGATGTTCGGAGGGCTTCCGCTGACATGGCTGTGATCCCACCGGGCAGAGGGGAGGGGGCTCGCCACGGGCTGTGGCGCAGCCGTTCACACGGAGATTTTGGGGACTCTGTCACTGGGGGGACACCCGGGAAGCAGGTCCAGTCTCCAGGGCTAGTTCAGGTCTGGGATGGAGGGAGCTCGAGCACCAGGGGCTCCGGCGCCCTCGCTCTGTGTTTACACAGCGCATTCGAAGCTGTAAAAGGCCGATTGCTTCAGGAGCGGACGGGTCAGAGTTAGACAAGGGAGCAGTGGAAAAACAAATTCGTTGTTGTAACACCACGGAGCATAAAGCAAACGGGGAGGTGACCTGCGAAAGAACACGGCACCGGGTTTCTGTCCTGTTGGGTGCTTCGTGGTGGACAAAGAAAGACTGAGAAGGGTGAAGGCTTTTTTTTTTTTTTTTTTTTT
>VZRE01014182.1:640-13127 GCA_013396775.1 Cephalopterus ornatus
TGAAGGACTCCCTCCTCCCTAAGATTGTGCTCTATGGTGAACTTGCCACTGGCTGCCGCAAGAGAGAAGCCCCGAAGAGGAGATAAAAGGACTCCCTGAAACAACATCTCAGCCTTGGCCATATTGATCACCATCACTGGTCTGCTCTGGCCTCCAATCGGCAGGCCTGGAGACCCACTATTCACGACGCTGCTGCTGCTTTTGAGAATACACGCAGGATCACTCTCGAGGAGAAAAGACAACACAGAAAGAACCGTGTCCTGTCGGTACCACCTGGGGAGTCATTCTGCTGTGCCTTTTGCAACCGGACGTGTCTATCTCGCATTGGCCTTTTTAGCCATCAGCGCGCTTGTAGCAAGCGTGGGTAGAGTCCTTCACAAATCTTCGTTCGCGAAGCCTAGCCACAGTACTTAGTGCCATGGTCTGGTTGACATGGCGGTGTTAGGTGAAAGGTTGGACTCCATCATCTCAGAGGGCTTTTCCAAGCTAATTGATTCTGTGATACCCTGCAGTGGGGCTGTTCCTTGGGCAAAGCATGCAGAGTGATACAGGTGTCAGGATTATAGATGGTTGCTTGGATGAGTGACACTCCCTGAGCCCCCCAGCATGGGCTGTGCCCCCCCAAGGCTGTCCCTGTGTCCCCACGTCCAAAAGCAGTGCTTGCAGATACCCGCCCTGCCCCTCACACAGCAACCGGCCTTGGGGCTGCTCATACTCAGCTGCTCTGGCTCCAACATCCTCCACCACTGCCCCCACGCCAGCCACACCAGCTTCGCCTCTTCCAGCTCACATCCTCATCCCCACTATTCCAAGGGAAACAAATGTCACCCCCACATCACCCTCTACAGCAAGAGGCACCAGCTCTGCTTCCTGGTAAAAAGATTTATTAAGAACCTGCAGTACCTGCCCAAAAGGAGGCTGCTGCCATGGCACAGGCGCTGGCACGGAGCAGGGACAGAGGGTTAGTGCTTCTCCAGGCAAAGCCATGGGATGAAACAAAGCAAGTGGAGGGCACAGAAAGGCAGTGGGAGCACATCTGTGTAGTGCAGGACCCTCTGCAACAGTTAAGGCGTATAAAGTGCTTGTAGGAGACCAGCCCTATGGAGGGGCTAAATAACAAGCAGGCAGGGACAGTGAGGGACGTGGGTGGCTGGTGGGTCACCTGCACCGCTGCCCTCTGGGCACCTGCCACAGAGGGGTGATGTCAGACTCATGCCCTGCCCAAAGCTGCAGCAGGAAGGATGCTGCCTGCCCACACCACAGTCCCCCAGCCACAGCCAGGAGATCCCCAAATAGGATCCAGACTGCTGGTCTTCATGGTCACTTCCCGGTTATCCCACGCTCAGGATGCTGCTCCACATTGCGGTGCCGCTGTCAGTACATGGGAAGGATGGTCCCACTGCAGCGTCCTCCTGCCTCGGCTCAGTCCCAGTGGAAAAATGAGATGAGTGGGACTGGTCCTGGGCCAGGCTGTGCCCCAGCAGCCCATCACAGCCATGTGTTCCCCTGTGGAGTGAGTGCTACCATCAGGCAGCCACCTCTCCTGGTGCCGGGAGCATCACCAGCTGCTTGGTCCCTCGCGAGTGGGAATGTCCATGTGGGGCTCTGGTGGTTTCAGTCCTCTTGTGTTCCTGATGTTTTCTGCACAAGGGGTGTGGGGAGGTGCCTTCACAGGTGCTTCTTGCCACCAAGCTGGTCTCCTGTGCAGGACCAGGATGCAACAAAGGCAGACCCAGTGGTGCTGCATGGGGACAGGTCTCCTGCAGCCACTTTGGGGACACCTCTGCAACACAGCCCTGTGCTCTGGCCAGATGTGATGGGGGCAAGCCTCCACAGCTAGTCCTGCATCCCTCCAGCCTGCCATAGCACTCCTAAACACTCCTTCCTCCCCATAGACTGCTCCAAGAAATACTGGTTTTCCCTGGAATGTTTTTGTCTAAAATTGCCCTGATAAGATTACCAAAAAAAAGGAAAGAGAAACCAGGTAAAAAATATCTACCCCCAGGTCATGCTGGGGTTAGGCTTCAAGGCCACCCTGTCCAGGCAGGTGTTACACTGGTGATGGGTTTGGGGACAGCAGGAGAACCAGAGGGACCTTTCTGGGTGTAGCAGGGGAAGGTGGTACCCAGCAGGGGCACAGAGGCTGCTTCCTCCTGACAGCAGGAGGGATGGACCTTGCAGGGATGGGTTGGGACAGGACAGGGTGCAACTGCATAAGATGGGACAGGGGACCAAAGTGGGGGGGAGAGGAGGGACAGTGTCCAACCCCTCACTGGGACTGAAGGGAGAAGGCCAATTTGACACAGGCGAGCTCCTCTCCACCATTGCTGACAACCGCACGGACACGGTAGTTGCCGTTGGTCATCCAGGAAGGCAGTTCCACATCGGGCAGGTCAAAGTCACTGGCTGGCAGTGAGTAGGAGCCCTATGGAGAGAGGGGAGGTCAAGAGGTCAGCCAAAACCCCAGCACTGCCCTAAGGGGCACAGCGGTGCCCGTCAGCACTGCCAGCACCACTCCGGGGGGCTCAGCCATACCGCTTTGAAGGGGCAGCGGCAGGGGATGCCGTAGGTGAGCAGGGGCTCCGGGCAGGTTGTGCCAGGTGGGATGAGGTCATCAAGCATGCTGCAGACATCGTTGTAGGTGCAGCTGCCCAGCTGGTCGATGCAGGGCAGCTGGATCCAGAGGTCACCCAGTGCCTTCTCTACCGTCAGCACTGCCTGGAGGGAAGATGTTCAGCACCAGTACAACCAGCATGGGCACCCACAGCTCCTCCAGCCAGTCCCACAGCACCTCAGCCACTCCCTCAGCTCCTGATCATGCAATCTTTGGGGTGTCTGTGGGGTCACTGCACACTCTCCTGGCTTCTCCCTCCTGCTTTCAGTTCCTCTCAGCCTGCAGGTTTCTCTTCCTCCAACCTCAGACTGGTCCCTTGAGCAAACACCACCCAGCAACCCACAATCCCAATCCTTCCCCTATTCTCTGCCTCTGTCCCAAAACAGGTGCTCCCATCCCTCAGCTCTGCCTCCAGGCTTCCCCAGCATGCTCCCTGCAGCCCCAGCCCCAAACATGGCATTGCTCAAGACAGCCCATGCACCCTGGGCAGAAACACATGTTCCATCTCATTCCAGAAACTTCCCAAAAAGTCACACAGGGCAGCTGGCACAGTCCAAGGCTCCCACAGCAGTGCCTCAGCATGTCCTTGGAGGGAGCAGCCACATCTGGCCTCGAAAAGGAGTTCTGCAGTGACCAACAAGAGCACCCACAGCACTTGGGTTTCATTTCCTTCCCTGGGCCATTACATCCCTGGGACATGAGACAGCTCAGGGGGTTTCTCCCCCTGGGACAAGGTTGGGAGGCTCCCACTGGGCTGTCAGCTCCCACCGTGGGTCTCCCCATGCCCTGTTCTGCCTTACAGAGCCCACTGCGCTCAGCCCTGCACTGCTCTGTGCCTCGCTCCCCAAGGGCTGCTCATTCCTGCACCCACTGACATGCATTTCCCAGCAGCCAGTGGGTTTGGAAAGCTCTGCCCTCCCTCATCACATGGAAGCATGCCTGGCACTTACCTTCAGAGGGGGGCCCATGGTCTTTCCGCTGTTGACAGCCGCACTGACACGCAGGCTCCCTGGGATGCTGATGGGATCGGGTGCCACGGAGAGGCTCTGCACCACCACGGGGTCCCTCTTGTCACCACAGTTCTCCCAGGCAAAGCCACCAACCTGCAGCACCAGGGGACAGGAGGAGTTAGAGCCAGGGCAAGCCTTGCCCTGGATTTGCAGGAGGTTTCTTCACTGCTGAACATCTGACCCCCACCAAACATCTGCTCACAAACAGTGAGAAAATGACCTTCAGCCCCTTCAAATGCCAAATAAACACAACACTGCATTTCTCAAACTCCCAGCTCTCCAAGCCTGAGGGTACTTCAGAAACCCTCTGTCTGCATGTACTTTACACCCAAAGGGGATTACCAGGCTGCAATTTCCAAATTGCCTCAGCTCTGCCTCCAGACATTTCACACGTGAACAGGGCAAGAAGCATCCTTCATGCCAATGGCACCGAGCAAGGTGTGTGAGGACAGGCGAGAGCAAGCTGGGACCAGGGCAGGGCAGTGGTGGCTGTGCTGGGCAGGGGGATGCTGGGGGGCATGGAGGATGCCCTTGAAGGGCACAGCCTGTGGGGTTGGCACAGCCTCCCACTTCATCCAGGATCAGCCTAGATGTTGAGAGCCCTCATCCACCAGCTCTGGCCACCTGTTTCCACACAGGAGCAGGAATCACACTAGGGGGGCAGATGAGCCATGCTCATCCCCTGCCTGATACACCCCAGGGGCCTGATCTTCAGCTGCTTCAGTACAAATGAGCCAGAGAAGCAGCATTATTCCATGGAATAATGAAAATCCATATGTAAGGAGGTATCACCCAAAGGGGGGACATCGCAGGTGTGTCCTGTCCAGGCTAGGAGCCATGCTGTGAGATCTCCCCTGTTTCCTACTAGTCCCACCAGCCTCCCCAGACACTACCAGTAAAGACACTCAAATTCAAAGGTGGAGGGATGGCAGCACTTGTCTGCAACAGCCAGCTCTGAGCCTGCCACAGGCGAGTGGCGAGAGCCCAGCCCCAGCTCCCTCCCCGAGCAGGTTTGGCCGGAGCAGCCCGTGTGCCCATGCCATGATGTGGGGCTCTCCCTGCATGCTCGCAGCCGCAGAACCGGTGGAGGCTGTACTGCCTGGTGCCACACGGCAGCCCCTGCGGCCACAGCGCAGCCCACGCTGGTGAGCAGCCCATCCCGCATCCTGCTCATCCGCCGGGAGCAGCCCAGGGCAGGACACGGGGCTCAAGACAAGCCGGGACACGGGGCAGGCTGCACCCTCACACTCATGAAGAGCTGTGAGCTCCCAGCCCGGGGGTCTGCAGGCAAAGAGGCTCCAGGGAGCCGAACATCGGTGTGGGGTTGCAGATTGCTGCCCGCCGAGCCCCTCTCCAGCCTTACCAACCGGCTCCCCCTTCCCTGGGGCAACAGCAGCTTTCCTGGAAAATAAATTGCGATGCTTCCCTTCGCACCGCGTGAGAGTCACACATGGTAATCAGCTGTATCTTAATCAGCGCGTGTTGATGAGCCCGGCCCAGCGCTGCGTGGGAACACGGAGGCAGAGCCTGGGTTGGAAAAGGCTCATGGAGAGTAGGAATGAAAGCCGGGAGACGCTCACGCGAAGGACGAGGGCGCTGGGCTTCTGGGTTCAGAAGTGTTTGTAAACACTGGATCCCTCCTGCTCCGAGCTGAATCCCAGCCTCCAGCAGTGCTCCCCAGCGCGGGGGGGCTGCAATGTCCCAGGGGGTCCGTGGGACCCCACTCTCCCACGCAGCCCCAGACACGCCCCCACCAGCGACCTTGTACCCGTCCTGCCAAGCAGAAAATGCTCCTGGTCCCGTGCAATCCCAGCGGGATGGTGGAATCTTCCACCTCTCCGGGCCGAGCCCCGAACCTCTCCGGCAGCCCCCTAAGTGCCCGGAGAGGTGCGTGGTGCGGGATGCGGGGTCTCTCCTCACCTTGCTCAGCCGCCGGGTCCCGCTCCGCTCCACCAGCAGCTGCGGCTGCGGCCCGGCGAGCGCGGCCGGGACGAGCTGCAGCGCGCAGAGCGCCAGCGCCAGCCCCGCGCACAGCATCCTCCGGGAATAGTTCGGGATGGGTCCGGGCCGCGGCAGGGAGTCGCTCCGAGGGGCAGAGAGGCGAGCGACGGGCAGGTACCGCGGCGGGACCGGGCTGGCAGCAGCAGCGGGATAAGAAGCCCCGTGTGGCGGCGATAACCCCTCCCTCCGCGCCCGGCCCACCGCCCGATTCCCCTCCCTCCCCGGGAACGCTCACATTTTCCCCTCCTCTTTCGCTTGCTTTTTCCCCCCCCCCCCTCTCCTCCCCGGTTTCGCTGCCAAGCGCAGGACTGGACTCGCAGGGATGCTGGGACGGGAAGTTGCGCTTTCCCAGGCTCCCAGGGCGAGCACTGGGGGCGAGGGGGGCGGTGGCTGCACCCACCACCCCAGGGCACGCACCTCACCCAGCTGCGGTGAAGGGAGCCGACCATCTTCCCCCCGCCCACCCCTCCACCCAGGGCCGCGGCTCTTCTGGCTCCCCGCTTGGGCTGCCGGGGGCGCCTGAGGGTGTGCGAGGGTCGGTACCCTTTGGGTCAGTACCCAGGACCCCCCACGCTCCCCCCGCACTCGGCAAGCCCAACTTCACCAAAGAGCAAAGAACAACACCACTGGGGCAGCTGCTCGCTTGCTGCCAGGACCCCACAGAGGCAGGACCACAGCTCTGCCCTCACCACCCCCGGGAGAGCTCCCCATAAAACCACAGCTCCACCATCCTCCAGAAAAGCCGGCAGGCAGCCTACAGGGGCTCCTCCACCCTCCCCAGGTGCTGGGCCAGCCCAGGAGGGAAGGAAGCATCACTCACGTTGTGCCGTTGGTCTCCCCGAAGCGCTGGTAGGACTCGGGGTGGGCGAAGCCGTTCATGCCGTCGGGTGGGCTCCCCTCGGGCGTGACGTCCGTGGAGCTGTAGTCATTGTAGTCCTCGCTGCGGAGGCGCCGGGTGGACATGGTCCCTGTGGGGGGAGCGGCATTAGGGGTGCCCAGCTCCACACCCCCCTTCTCGGGCTCCTTGGGGTCAGCCATGGTGCAGAGAGACCGGCTCGCACTGCCAGAGCAAGGTCTCCTCCAGGGCTTTTATACAGCCCCACGCTCCCGCCCAAGCAATCACGGAGTTGGCATGTCCTAAGGTCAAAGGTGCATGGCACATTCCCACTGGCTCTTCCCGCAGGCTCGTGCCAATGTTTTGGGCATCCCAAGATCGGACGAGGTCAGGATCCTGCAGGCAGGTCCTGGATGTGCCCCATTTCATGTGAGGCAAAGCTTACCCCTGCTCTAAGGGTGGCGAGTGTGGTACCACAGCCACAGGACATGCTGGCACGGTGTCCCCAGCCAGGCTGTGCTGCTCCATTCCCTGCACCCCACAGAGTGTGGGGATCCCTGTGCCCTCCCCCACTACCACACAGCACCCTGCACCCTGGGGCACACTGCACGGCACCCTCAGACACTCCGAGGGGAACCCCAGGGATGCCAGCACCCTGCAGGGCATCACAAGACCCCCCTGGGTACTCATGTGGGGCCAAGGCACATCCACACACTTGTGTGGGCTCTGAGCACCCTGAAGCACCTCTGCGGGCTGCCAGGACCCCCAGGGAACTCCTGAGACATCCCTGCAAGCTCCCACCACTCCCCTGCACCCACTCAGGCTCCCAGTACCCACACACACACGGCCACGCATACAGGCCACCAACACCCCCAACTCCCCTGAGCACCCACACGTGCTGCCAGCTCGCTTCTGCAACCCCAGAGCCCATGCCAGCCTCCAGCACCCCTAGGGACCCCCGGACACCCATGGGGGCTACCAGGCACCCCCCGGCTCTGAGCATCCGCCCACGCACAAGGGTCGCCAGCGACCCCTTGGAGCCCTGAGTCGTGTCACTGTGCCTGAACTGCCCTGAGCACCCACGCGCGTGCTCTCTACAGCTCCCTGACAGGAGGGTGTAGCCAGGTGGGGGTCAGGCTCTTCTCCTGGGCAACCAGTGACAGGACGAGAAGGCGTGGTCTTAAGCTATGCCGGGGCAGTTTAGGTTGGACATTAGAAAGACTTTCCTCACAGACATTGGAAAGGGCTACCCAGACAGGTGATGGAGACACCGTCCCTGGAGGCGTTTAAGGAAAGGCTGGACGTGGCACTCAGAGTGGCGGATATTTCAGGTATTTGAAATATCAAACCTCGAACCCGATGCCAGGTGAGCAGCGGTGGGGAGGGGGCACCCTGACATGAAGTAGCCCCTGGCTGAGCAGTTTGCTGTAGTACCCCTGTCGCCCACAAAACTGGGAATAAAGGAACTCTCTAAGACTCTTCGTGAGTATTAGAAAGCAGGATTCTTTCTTTACCACGTTGGATGCACGAGGGGATGGGATCCTCCAAAAATGTGCTTGCCAAGTTACAAAAGCTTTGTGCCTTTATTTAGCTACCTAATGAAGAATTAATGTATTCCCCAACTCTGTCCCTCCCATTTCCCAAAACTGGTCCTCCCCTTGACACGCCTCCTGTTTTGAGTCGGTGGTCCTTTAGAGTGGTCGTTCACGACCCTCTGGTGGTTGTTCTGTAGTCTTCCTCGTGCTCTCTTTTTCCTGAACTCTTGCTTTTGGCACATCATCATGCCCTTTACAACAGTGTCCAGCCATAAGGCCAGTTTTGACAAGTTTGTTAGCTTTATGTTCCTTTTACAATTTCTGCTTCACAGAATAAAAACACCCTCTATCTGTTGAGAAACTCCTGATCTTTACATAGTTTAAGCTACACTGATAAGCTACTTAGTCTAAGCTACACGGCTCTGTACGGCTACACCCCTACGACCCATCTATCCAAAATGTTGGATTTTGCACCCCCTCTTCCACCCTTCCTCCCTTCTTCAGGAGATCATTTTGCAGACAGAGCTGCCCCAGGCCCCCCCAGCATGCTGGAATGGCCCCACAGGTACCCCGCCATCACAGATGGCACAGGAACATGGGTTTTCCCGCATATTTTGGTGAACAGATGTTTTTTACCTGAGGAAAGCTGGAAGGGGCTGAGCTGACTGAGCACACAGGACAAGGGCACGAGTGTGGCAGGTCTCAGACCTCCCCCCTGCCACAGCGTGGTCAGAACGCACTTGTGGGACCCTTCCCCATAGGCAGCTCCGCTCTCCCTCGCACGCTGTTGCTGGCTGGCCTCCCCATATTGCTCCCAGCCCTGGGAAGGGTTGCCTGGCTTGTCCAAACCCGTGCCTCGGCTCTATTTTTAGCCTTTCATCCTTATTTAGCAGCGAGGCCGGCCGGGAGCGTGCAGGCAGGGCGTGGGAGCAGGCAGGGCCCGTGACAGATCCTGCTGCCCACCCCGCACCGGCAGCGACAACTGCGTCGCTGATCCACTGCCGGGGCTTAAGGGTGAGGAATAAATAGCCCGTTCCTCCCCTCCCACCCGGGAACAGAGCGGAAAGTTATCCCCTGGGATTAGTTTTCACTTTGAGGCCCCGGAGCAGCCGGAGGCCAGGGATAAGGATAGGGATGCATGGGGAGAGGCACGGACACAGACTGAGCATTGTGTTGTGATCTGGGAGGGGAGCAGAGCCCCTCACCTCAAGTCCCAGGCACCACATGCTTTCCTGCTTCTCACCAGCGTAGGTGAAAGTTTCACTCCGCTATTCCCGTTCTTCGACCCTCCATTTTGCCATGGGGAAAAAAAAGAGAATAAAAGACTGTAAGAACAGGTTAACCCACACCTTTTTGCTTGGAAAAACACAGGCAGGGACGGGAATGACTTGAAATCACTTCTCTACCTCAAGGCAGAAGTATATGTGACCTAGATCCTCACAAAAGGAACTGTGACTTTTTTGGGCTCCAACACATTCGAGAACTTCTGCAGTTTGGTTTTCTCAGCTATCTCACCCATGCAAAGTCCAAGTCACGAGGTCTCAGCAGACCTGGCTGAACACCTTTGATTTGCATTGAAGAAAAGCAGCCAGCACTTCCTTAGGTCTCATTTGCAAAAGCAAATAGATTGCAAATGATGAGCAGGGCTGAAGGGTGTGACCATGACCACCCTGTCTCCACTGCAGGAGCTGCAGCTCTGCTGGGAGCCACCAGGCTGACCGCGGGCCAGCTCATCACCCAAAAATCTGCCAGCAAAATCTCCTCCACCTCCCTTTTTTTTTTTTTGCCCCCCCCCCGACTGGGTTTCTGCAAATAAAGTAAATTAAAAGAAAGAGTGTCCCTGCCCACACTCACGGGACTACCCTGCAAACAGACTACGCAGGGCTGGCACCAACACTGCCTTGTACCCATCCTGTCCTGCCCAGTCCTTACCAGCTGGAACTGGAGAGAGAGTGACAAGAGACACTTAAACAGTTTGCATAAATGCTTTTTGTATCCATAAGCTTTGGCAAACACTTTGAATGACCATTGGTACAAATTAACTTGATGATATCCCTTTATCCCATTTACGGCAATTCAGCTGAGCATGTGATAAAGCCTCCTCGGCTCAGTTTTCTAGAGGAAACCCTTGAGATGTCTCCAGCTGCTGCCATTCCTGGGTAGTGATCGGGATAGCACCAAAAAGAAGACATCAGGACAAACTTTAAAGCAAGCTGCATCTGCCCCAGGTGGGGCCATTGCACACCACTTCTGCTTTCCTGTCTTTGCACGGGCAGAAATCCCCTTGCTGCCACAGTCCCTGTCATCTCCAGCCTGCTGTGTGCAGCCTCCAGCAGCCCCAGTTCCACGTGCTCCCTGGACCCCCAAGGTTCTCTGGTTGTCATGGAAAGCCCCTGCTTCACTCAAAAGCAGATGAACAGAACAGTTTCTGGCTAAGTGCTGCCCTGCAAATGGAGCAAGTCATCAGTGTATTGTGGCAGGGGAGGATGAAGCAGGGCTGAGATGGGAGATCTCTACAGCAGGCACACATCCCATGCAGCCCGCATAGGAAAGACTGGAGAAACTAAGAAATTGCTGAAATCAAGCAAAAATAAGAGACCGTTGGGGCGGCACAGGCAGGAGCCCTGGCTGGCAGTCTCACGGAGGCACCCACGGGCTGAAGGAAGGCTGTTAACCTGGTCTGGGCAACCCCGCCTCCGAAAGTTAGGGATGTCTGAAGTTCAGGTTGTAGCTGCTGTGGCGAGCATGGGCACACCGGAGCCTGCAGGGGAGGCTGGGGAGCGGGATGCTGGAGAATCCCAGTTCTGCCTTGCTGGCTTGATGCTTCAGCCTATAGTGTCCAAACTCTGTTTTTTTCTCCACCATTAACAAGAGAAACCCTACCTAGAGCCCCACTTTGTGGCACACGGGCATCCCAGTGCACCCCCTCGGTGCCCCACAGTTAAATGCAGCAATTTCCATGAGCACATGTGCAAACTACTGGACCTTCGTGCACCAGCAAGGCGTGATGGCAGCTGGACTGGCTGCTCGTCAGCTGCCCACGCAGTTGCTTCTGTTCACAGACATGGCCCCAGCGATGCAAATTCAGCCTGGAAATACGCATGTGCTTTTGTGCTTGCCCCTGTAGGCCTTCAGTCTCCAAAGTCTAGACCAGGATTTTTAATTAACCCTGGAGAGGTGGAGACCAGCACCTTGCACCTACAGGCCTTTTATCTCACCAACGATCTACTCAGCCCGAGTAAGTACTCTCATTCCGGAGAGTTGCTGCGTTCTGAAGTGCTGGGAGAGATAAGAACAGAGACGCTCTCAGTGATCTCAGTGGTTTCTGAGCAGTGGGAGCTGATGCCAGAAGCTGCTGTGACTCACGAAACTTCACTCAGGTTACGCAGCACCCACCCAAGAGTAAACTTCACTCAGGTTACGCAGCACCCACCCAAGAAGATGCAGGCAACTGGTCCCCCCAGTCCCCGGGAAACTTGGGGCAGCGTGTGCCTGCCCCTCGCCTTCCCCACCCTCCTACCCAAGTAGTGTTTCACAATTTCCCCCATCCCAGGGTTACCAGGAGAGAACAAACACCTCCAAACTCAAACGTGACAGGACGACCAGGCACCTCCACTCCCTCGCTGCCCAGGCAAAATGCCAGGGTGCTGGCAGCCCCTGAGCCACGGGCTGCTTGGATTTCTCCCAGGGGATATTTGGGAAATGTCAGAATAGAAACTTGTTGACAAAAAGTTGCAGTGTTTCCATATGGGCACAGCCTCGTGACCAGGTTGAAACTCCCCTGTTTCAGGAGTGCTGGGTGGCAGCAGTGGCTTTTTCAGGTCAGAATGTGTGGTCATCCACATGCCTAAAAAAAAAATTTAAAAAGCGTCTAAAATAATCATCAAAAACAAAACATTCAGAGGAACCTGCTTTTCCTCCCACTATGTTTTAGACAGGACACTTTCAAATCCATTTGTTGCCTGCCTCTTCGGGACCCATTTCCAAAGTGTAGGATTTCCGCCTGGAAAAGGGCACCCTGGCTCCAGGCCCAGAATTTGGGGTGTTTGGGATGCTCAAGAGGAGGGTTGCCAGGATGCAGTCCCCCAGGCAAAATGGACCACACTGAAAACCCCCTCCAGCCAGCGAAATGACCCCCAGAGCAGGGCTCCTGCCAAGAGAAAACACGCCAAACCCACCACTTTTCCACAACTACCCCTGCACAAGCTGTAATTTCATGGAGTGATGGCAAAAGACACGGTGGATCCTGCCTTCATCTTCACATCCCTCCTCCTAGCGGGCTGGGGTGGGTTCAGCAGTGGAAGGCCCCTGAGGCAGCCCTCCTCCAGCTGCACCCCACCCCTGGTGCAGGGGTCGTGCTCCCCTTTCTCCCAGGAGACAACACCCCCCGTGCAGGGGTCCTGCTCCCTTTATCCCACCCTCAGGATGGAGATCCTCAGTGCAGGGGACCCCAGGGACAGAGCGTTCCCGAAGCACCCCGGCCCAGGGCGGG
>VZRE01014183.1:4004-36512 GCA_013396775.1 Cephalopterus ornatus
TGTGGAGCTGAGACTCACCAAGAACCCCGACTTTCGTGAAGGATTGGGTGTGCCTTGGAGGCTGAATTCAGAGAGAAGAACGTTCGTCTCTAAGGCTCAGATTCATGAATAACTTACCCCGGAGGCTCTGAACCCAGAATTCTGCGGGGTATTTTTTAAGCAGCCCTGGTAAAGCTGCCGAGCCCCTATAGGGGTAAGATTCAACCTCCTCTTGATGTGTTTGTTTCCGTGGTCCTTCACTGCCTATTTTCAGGCAGTTTTCAGAGCCTGGTCAGCTCTAACACGTGCAGTGGCTTCAGCGGCCCCAGGCTTCATTCTGCAGCAAAATGCAATTGGCATGTCTGTGTTAAACCCGCCAGTCTGACTCCGAGTCCTGGTGTTCCCCGGAGCTTTAAACGGCTCCTGTTCAGGAGGTAGGTGAAAGAGAAGCATCTGACCATGGTCTAAGTGGAATCTTCTGAAGTCTCTGAAGGAGCAAACTGAGTAAGAGGGACACTGTTACTCTCTTACTTGGATGTACCTGGGCATTGCCTGTTTGACCCTTGTGATTTTAAAGCTGGGGTCAGACATGGTGAGTGCAGCAGCCTATTAGAAGCCTCTCTTCTTTTTTTTGCTGAACTTCTGCCTTTGTAAAAAGGATCTTTAGTAGAAGACTGGTAACTAAGGTAGTTATGGTACCTTAAAATAATTTCTGTACATCCAAGGGGGTAGGACCTGCAGCTTTGCTTTGAGGAGGGAGAAGGTTCACCTGGGAACCACAGCTCCTGGTGCATTCTCAGGGAGCATTCTGCCATAGAGGCAGCCCCTCCTCACATGCAGGTCATTACTGTGGAAGTCAGTCTCTATAGGAAGTGTTGGACGCTTGGGCAGTGTCTGTAAGAAGTGCTTAAGGCTGTGGCTTACTGAATTAATGGGCCTCAAGATGTCTGTGCGCTAGATCACAGCTGATTAATATGCTCATGCAGCGTGCTTTTTTCCAGAGGGGCTCTTAGCTTTAGTCTAAACTCATTTGAAAGCCTTTTACAATAGTAGAAAAGGAGGGAGTAGCTGCAATAGGGTCTAGTTTTTCCCCCAGTTTTTCCTCCCAGCTGTTGCTGGGTGCTCAGCTGTTGCAGCCAGTGCCTCCCCACAAGTGTGTGAACGGATCCCAAGGTCTCAGCTATTTAAACTCTGACAGCTGTCCTGCTTCTCTTGCAGCCGACATCAGCCTTGCAGACTGGGGTCGCAAGGCCATCGAGATTGCAGAGAATGAGATGCCAGGGCTGATGAAGATGAGGGAGATGTACTCTGGGTCCCGGCCCCTGAAGGGCGCCCGCATCGCCGGCTGCCTCCACATGACAGTGCAGACAGCAGTGCTCATCGAGACCCTCATCGCCCTGGGGGCTGAGGTAAGGTGCTGAGCTTCCCTTTCAGCTGCTGGGTAATGCCCTGCCGCGGTCACTGCTGCTTGTGTAACACATTTGGGAATCCTGGCTGTACTTTTTGGAAGAGGCTGCAATCTCGTGGTGGATGGATTATGTCTTGTCTCCTTAATCACAAAGCTTGTGTTGTGTGCTCTGCACCTCTGGGATGTGGTGCCGCCCTGGACAAGCTGCACCTCTGAGTGCCTGTTTTGGGCTGGGTGGGTGGGTGGCTGCAGCAGCTCTGTCAGCCGTGTGTGCAGTGCCCACAGCTGCTCCCACACAGTCCTGCTGTGCTGGGGCATGCGGTGCTGCTGCTGGCTCAAGCCACTGCCCCCACCACAGATTAGCCTGTATTAAGAACCACATTGTGCCCTGGTGAAGTCAGCAAAATCTAATGAAGCTCTCTGAGAGCTCATGCTGCCCTTAAGCTGTGCAGGAGAACAACAGGGATGCAGTGTGGGCCAGAGATTGAGGGCTGGGGACTCAGTGAATTGGGGTGCCTGTGTGACTATGCACCAGTTACTCTGTCCATATTAAAGACTGAGATACTTAAAAGCCATTTACAGACGTATCCCATGCCTGACTTGCTGAATGAAGTCCAGACATCACGACTGAGTGTTCACTGCACAGGGATGAAGAGAGCCAGGCATCTGAGCACTGCTTGTGTGCTGAGCAGGGAGCTGGCTGGAACTCTGATGGATTAAGTTTGTGCGTGATCTGAAATACCTTCTTCCTGAAGGTTAGCTGTCTGAACTCAGGCTGCCCAGATGTGCCCTATGTGGGATCCCTTTCTGGGAATGGTCCAGAATTGAGCAGTGTCAATGCTGAATGAAAGGCATTGGGAGAAGAGACGTTTCCTCTATAACACCTGTGGCATTGCCTCAAAAAGAGGAGGAAGCAGTAGGTGTGGACACTGTGACAGGTCAGCCTGGGCAAGGTACAAGCTGCTGTGCAGGTGTTCCTCAGCCTGGTCAGAGTTGTTCCGTGGTTGCAAGTGGTGCAGTGCTGAAGGGGGGGAGCTTTGTGGAGGCACAGTCTGTGCTATCTTCCAGCCACACTGTGTGTGAAACTCTTGTCCTTCCACAGGATTTGAGAGAGCAGTAACCACTGAAATTTGGGAAGCTCCTTGCTGCTGCTCCTGTTGGTTGCTCTGTCCCAGTATGGCTGGCCTAGGCAGCTGTGTGCTTAGTTCAACATTGCCAAGCTGCTTTAGTCTGAGCACAATCCCAAATCAGTATCGTATGGGATTCATCGGAGTGGTTCAGGGAGGTGCCTGCAGAGATTTGGTTCCTCTGAGCGTGTTGTGGTTGTGCCTTTAAGGTGTGTGGTGCTTTTAGCTCCTTGTTGTGAGGCTCTGTATTAGTTTAGGTTGTGACTTGAGGCTTTGACTTGAGTTAGGATTCAGCCCTGGTTCATGTATTCTACCAGAACTTTGGTGCCAGGGAGGGAGGAATGAAGCTGATGAAATCATACCCTACATAATGAGGATGTAGCTCACTGCAGCACAGTAACCTTGGTGTCCCTATTTTGGCTGGGTTAACAAAGACAGAATAAATAATCTGTGCCTCAAGAGTGTAAGTTGTGAATTTGTAATAAAAATGCATTCTTTTCATAACCAGTGGCTCCAAGTCCATCAAGTGTGCCACTTATTCAAGGATCTGTGTCACAAACTGGTGTTGCAGATCTGGGGATGCAGAGTTAGAGTGGCCTGTGTCTGTATCAAGCTTGAAGTGTAAAAATATATAGGTAATCTGTATACTTTGAGTGTCCTGACACCTGCTGATGTTATCTGTATTGATATGGGGGGAGCTTACAAGAACCCAGGTGAGAAGATGCAGTGCTTAAGGTCATGTTTTCCTGTGCTCTTTCCCGGTGTGTTGTCACTGATAGGTGTTGGTTGTGTAGGCTCAGGTGAGGTGGGTCCCACTGCAGCCCTTACTTTGAAAGGTCACTGCTCGGTGAAGTGTGGTGTGTATCTGCAAACAGGCTGAAGGACTGTCTTACTGCCCCCTCTCCTCAAGGTCTGCAACCAGTGAACACAAAATACCTGCCCGTCAGCCCTGTGGGGAGCAGAGTGGGAAGTGTGTGTGGCTCTGGGATGTGGTGGTTGGAGCTGCAGTAGGTGTGCAGATCCTTTTCAGTGCAATTCAGCAGCATGCTGTTGCTTTTCCAGGTGCCTGAGCCTAGTTATGAAATCTGTGGAACACACTTAGCTCAGCTGGAAAAGCTTCCATGACTGGAGCACAGAGTGGGAGGTGGGTGAGCATAACCTTGGAGAATGCCTGTTGATTGAGTCTAGTGTTTCAGCTGCATTTCTGACTGTTGTCAGTGCCAGCAGGTGTGTTGCTGCATGTCCATATTCCTCAGTGGACACTTGCTGTGGGGCTGTTCTGAAAATCTGACCTTTAGTGACCAAAACTTTCCAAACCCACCCTGCTGTGCACTCCTGAAGATCTATAGCTGAAGTATGCTCTGGCTGTCTGGGAGAAGCACTCATGAGCAAGGAGATGGCTGAATATGCGGCACAGCTAAAGCTCCCTTACATTCTCTCCCAAAGTGACGTTATTTTCCCTGGCTTAGTCATACACTTAGTTTTCACCTTCATTTCACAGAGTTACTGAGAAAGGCAGGAATCTGCACTAATTTCTTTCTGCTCTTGCTCCCTTTCTAACTCCTGTGTGTGGTAGGGAGTGCCTGATATCTCAGAACTTTGTTCAGCAAACAAAACTTGGGTTGTTTTCCAGGTACAGTGGTCAAGCTGCAACATTTTCTCCACGCAGGACCATGCTGCAGCTGCTATTGCAAAAGCTGGTGTCCCTGGTAAGTTATCCATGTTCTAGTTTGGCTCTGAATTGGACTGCATTGCCTGTTCCTGCTAAATCCAGCTGTGTACACATCAAGCTCTTCCAAACAAGCTTCAGGATAGATACAAGCCAGCCAAAGCATTCAGGACATTTGATTCAGGCTCTGTTGCATCAGCCTGGGCATAGCACTCCTGACAGAGGCTGTGGCAGTGCCTGGCTGTATCTTACATCTCTGAGCCTGCTCATTAAGATGATTGAATGGGCTGGTGATTAAATAAATGGATTGGTGTGTAGGTGTGTGTAGTTGGAGGTGGTTTGTGCTTTCCAGCAAGTTCTGTGCTAAACAGGGGCTGGGGAAGGGAAGTGAACTGCCATGTGCCTTTTACAGCACCGGGGTCAATACCCAAGGTATTTTTAGGCTAGAGCTGGCCCAGCTGTGTTCCTGCCTGGTATCCCTGAAGTGGTATATCAGGATGCTGCTGTCTTGTTACTGTCACCTTCCAGTGAGGAGCAGTTCCTCAGGGATCAGTATAAATACATTAAGCTATCTGCTGTGTTGCTCAGCTTAAGGACATGAAATCCTCATGGCCGTGTGCTGGGAACTGCATTACCTGAGCCCAGGTGTTGGCAGCCTGGTTCTCTGCTTTGGGAGGTGTCTCTCATTTCTGTTATAATTAACTATTGCCGCAAGTCTTTCCCCATCTGTGGTGTGTTTTAAGGCAGCAAAGTGGTCCCTTCATCAGCTCCTTTGGCATTGCCAGCTTCAGGTATTGCCTCTGCCTGCCTCTGGTGTGGGATGTCAGAGGGCCAGGGGGCACTCTTTAGGTGTTGGGTTATTGTCTTCTTCACTGCTCTCAACACCCAAAACTCCACTGAAGAGCCCTTTACAGCTGGAGTGTTTGTCTGAGTGTTTGACTTCTGCCCTTGGTGTCCTCATTTTGAGGAACTTGCTCTTTTTGTTAATATTGCACTTCACATCCTGAATTTGAGGCCTTGGAGGAATGCTGGTCCTTTGGATACAATATGAGATAATGATGCACATTTCTTCAGAAAGGGCAGTTGCATGACTGGCTCTTCATGGCTCAAGGTTAGTTTTCTGTGTAAACAGTGAAAACATGAGGATTTAGCCAAATGTTGGGGGGTGTAAATAATGTGCCTAATATATGTTTGAGTGGTTGAGTGCTGCTGAGGATCAAGTATAGCACAAAGCCAGTGCAAATGCCTGGAAAGAAATCCTGCTAGACACAACATGCCAGTGGTTGCAGCACCTTGCTGGGCCTGCATGTGCAGAGCAGATGAGGCACCTCAGCTTGGATTTTAATGCTGTGCTAGTGACTAGAATTTAAACTCAAAGTTGCTGAAGAGTTTATATTCTGCTGCTCAGCTCATGCTGTAGTCTGGTCCCTTTTTTTCTGCTGTGCTAGAAACTGCTGTAGTTGTGTTTTCATTTGTCTGTATCAATATGTCCAGTGGCTATTTCTAATTCCTGGTAGCGTAGGATGTATTAGAGGGGCCAGTGAGGTGTTGTGGATGTGAGTCTGCTTTAGTGTACTTTGCCTTCTCTCTCTCAACCTGGAAGAAGAATGAGGAGAGCAATGAAGTCTCAAAATTTTGACCATGTTTGTGTCCTGGAACAGGAGGCAAAGTGGTTTAGTCTTTGCTCATTCTGAGATCTTTTTTTCAGTACAAATGTCTTTTCTGGCCTGCAGGCACAGATAGTCATCTGCTGGCTGCTACTGAGAGCTGCTGATGAAATATTTCTTTGGCTGCTTCACTACATGCTGAGTAAGAAACTGGCTAATGGTGTGTTTGTTCCCATGTAGTGTTTGCCTGGAAAGGGGAGACCGACGAGGAATATTTGTGGTGCATCGAGCAGACCCTGTACTTCAAGGATGGGCAGCCCCTCAACATGATCCTGGACGATGGTGGAGACCTTACCAACCTAGTTCATACCAAGTACCCACAGCTCCTGAAAGGTGATCGTGTTTTGTTTTGTCAGGCACAGCTCTGCCTGGGAGGCTGTTCGGGAGTGTTTCTGTAGGAATTCCCTGCTGGTGGAGAGGGGGTGGGGGAAGACGGACAGGCATGTGCAAACAGGTTGGGAAAATTGCTTACAGCCCAAGACCAGAATCTCTTACCTGCAGGAGCTGTTTCCATCTCTGCTCTGGAGTACATGAGGTCCAGTGACCTGTCCTTCTGGCCATCCTTCACAGTGCCCATTGCCTGAGAATGACAAGTGGTTCTGCTGTCTTGCCAAAAGCTTCCTGGAAAAGGGCTGCATTCCACAATTGCTCAATGTCTGTTTGCAGTTAATATCTTCAACATTAATGCATTTCTTCCCCTTCCTCTTAGTGCAGCTCTGGATGAAGTCATGACAACCTGTAGCCTTTCTTAGAAAGGGAACAGTTTTCTACCTTAAATACTGCAAGGCATTAATGCCCCCAGTTTGACAGTGAAGATACTGGTGGAGCCAGGGTTGGGACTCTTGCTTTGGCTTTCCTTCAGTGCAAGTTAGTAAAACTGAGAACAGGGTGGTTGTGTTAGCACATGTTTATGTAAAAGATTTATGTGAAGGAAATTTGGCATGACCAGGCTGATCTGGGAAGTGTGACAGACTCTCCTTAGCCCTGCCAGTGTCCATCACCTGTGCTGCAGCAAGCCATGGATGCCCAGTGTTGCTAAAGGCATCTGGGATGTGAGGAATACTGGTGGTGATACAGTGGGATGTGCTCATGTTCTTGTGTGTAGAGGTGAGGCTGCTGTAGAAGCCCCCTGGGTCAGCTCTCTGACTCGTGCTCTGCTTTAGGAGGAAGATGTGGGGAAAAAATCCGAAGGTGGCAGGCTGTGGGTAGGGCTGTGTGAGAGGAGTCTGGGGCTCTGCTCCCCATCCATGTGCTCGTGGGGGTAGGAGCACTAGGAAGAGGGAAACTTTCTCTGTGACAGGCCTCACTTTCTCCTTCATCCCCGGCCTGATGTCACTAGTAATCCAACAGTCGACATCTTTGTGTTCTTTGAACTGTAATGAGAGGTTTTCATTGGTTTTTGCTCATCTGTGCTGGGCTCCTCTCTCTTCCAACAAAGCTCTTGTGCTTCCTGCGATGCCCCTGTCTGATGTCCATGACCTCTTGCTTTTCTGATGTTTTTGATGCCAAAGAGTACCACAACTGATCATGCCTCTCTGTCTTCCTGGCATTGTTAGAGGCTGCAAAAGGCATTTTCCATGTTCCCGCTCTGTTTTGCAGGGTTGTTTCCCTGCCGTGCCCATGTAGTGCCCCTCTTGGTGTCCTTGTTCCCAGGGGTCCTTGAGCTGAGCTGCTTTCATACTTCCAGCCCTCCTTCTTTCTCCTCTCCAGCCCTTTTCTCCTTTTTGCTTGTCTTGTGTCCTGGTGTGGAAGGGACCAGCATAATATGGTGCAGTAGGGCAATGGCTGTTCAGCTGTCTCATGTCTTGGCATCTATCTCTATCTGCCTGTGATAAAAACATCCCTACTGCCTGGGTTTGCATCTTAAATTCATAGGAATGGCTCTTCCTCTGGATTTTCAAAGAGTGTAGGCAGGATGTCATACCAGTCAACATTTTCCTTGCCAAAATGTGTGGCCATCTGCTACTGGCTGTAGTTAAAAACCCTCCTTGCAGCAGTTCAGGAAGTTAAGACTGAACTCTATACAGGGTGACAGACTTTTTTACCTACCATTAATCACCAAGGTGATTACCTTTTTACCTACTGTTTTACCTACCAGTCCCTTGCTCCTTGGAAACAGCAAAACTTCTGGAATGGGACCCACTGAGTAGAGTCTTGGTCTCCTTTATCTGAACTCTGTCCGGAGCCCTCTGCTGCAAAGTCTGGTTAAATGGAGCTGTGTAGCATCCATTTTTATGTATCTTGAAGATAATAGAGGCTAATATATCCTAACGGCTTGTGGGGGTATTTGACCTCTTTGGTGAGAGGTAGAACAAGAATATCATTAGCAGAGTTATGTGCAGTGTGTGTAGAGTGTGTTGATTGTGAGCACAGGAGACATTTGGGAATGAGGCAGCTCAAAGTGCCATTTAAAGGCTGGAAAAATTTTCTGGGCTAATTTCAGAGGGAATTGTCTTCTTTACTTCGGCTGCTTCTAATTTAAATAGTTGAGTGCTAGTGTGCAAATAACGGTTGCAAGTAGGCCTCCTTCAACAAGGAGATGTGTTAAGTACCTGTGGAGCTGCTCAGCAAGCTTCCCCTGTCCTCAGTGGTGCCTGCTGTTAGAGGGCAGAGTGGCCTTTGTACCACTGGCTTATTCCATGCAACTAAATTGCCTTAATACCAAGATAAATAAAGGTGGGAAGGGAGAAAACTAACACTGAGCAAAGGAGAAAGTCATGAGAGCTTTTGCAAGGGAGGTCTCTGGCATCTGTGCACAAGTCCACGGTTAAGAAAGGATGGAGAGGATTGGATCATCTGTGATCCATTGACTCATGCTTTCTTATTTCTCAGGTAAGAAAGGCAGAGGAGCAAAGCAGGTCTGAGTGTTTAGCAAGGCTTTTCTAGTTTAATTCAGCCTTTTCCTTGCAGAATGCCCCTCTCTGTTCCCCAGTCACTTGAATCCTTCAGGCTTTGAACATGAGAACTGTAGGCAGCACTTGGAGCAGCTGCAGTGGTTTAAACCAGCTGTAAATGTCACCTGGGGCAGTGCTCAGGTGGCCTCAGAGAGGGGAAGCTGCTGGCATACAAGATGGGAGGTTTGCTTAGTGCCATTTAAAGGTAGTGTGTTAAGCTCAGGAATGTCATCTGGAGAGCTCTGGAAGGATGAAGAGTGTGTCTTCCAGCTGCCAGACTAGAAGAGAGAAGGCAGCATGACCTCCCATAGATTCCTTCACGAGGGGATGAATGTACTTGATCTAGGCAGATGCTTTTGTGAGACTTATTACAGATGCTCCATTTCACTGTGCATGAGGTAATGTTCTTTAAACTGTGCTGTCCCTTCCAAGGAAGCCCTGAATATGCCGAAGCCTGGGGGCATTCCCTGTGCAGCTGACCATCATGGAATGGGGTTGTCTGGGGCTCTGTGGTGAGACACAGGTTGGGGATCAGTTGGCCTAATCACAGAATGGTGTGGGTTGGGAGGGACCTTTAAAAGGCCATTTAGTCCAACCCCCCTGCAATGTGCAGGGATGTCTTCAACTCATGTTCAGATCCCCTTGAATGGTCCCAGGGATGGGGCATCCACCACCTCTCTGGGCAACCTGTGCCAGTGTTTCATCACCCTCATTGTAAAAAACAAAACAAAAAAAGATCTGCCTTGTATCCAATCTGAATCAACCCTCCTTCAGTTTAAAACCATTCCCCCTTGTCCTGTTGCAACAGGTCCTGCTAAACAGTCTGTCCACACTTTACAAGCCCACTTCAGGTACTGAAAGGCTGTGGTGACATCTCCCTGGAGTTGTCTTCTTCTCCAAGCAAATCAAGCTCTTCCCTTCTAGTGACATTGGTCTCCTTTCCTGCCACGGGGGGCCGGTGCCTCAGCCTGGTGGCTGGGGAGCGATGTGGAGATCTCACGGCTCGGTCTCAGGCTCCACTGAGGCATCTGTCCAAAATCTGGTGTGAAAACCATGTTAAATTGCACTCAGAGGTTTGGACCGAAGGTGTTCTTGGTTTGTCTTGCTCCCCTGGGCTTGGACCAGCTGGATTTTATTTTAAACATTGGGGGCGGGTTTGGACCAGACTCAGCACTTGTGTGTGGCTGCCAGGGGTGGGGAGTGTTGGGGTGGGGGGCTGTGGAGGCACCGCTGTGCTGTGGATCAGGGACTCTGGGATAAACTTGGGATTCCCCTTCCCTCCCTTTTGCCCTGCTGCCCCTTACTGGGGGTGCCCTGGGCTCTTGGCAGCTGTTGCCACTCCTGGCTGTTTCAGCTGAGCAGATGAATCCCAAAGGGTTGAGGCAAAGCACCCTTCCTGCCTTCTCCTGGCTGGGAGGCACAGCACCCCTGGGTGCTGGAGGGTGCAGAGATGTGTGGCTCAGAAACATCCTCTGGCCTTCCTTGCAAGCCTGTGGTGTTCTTGCAGTGTCCTCAAGGAGTCTCCTTGGAGTCTGCAGGCTTTGTCCTCTGGGGGCAAAACCATCTGCTTAGCTGGAGGGGCCAATCACAAAATGCTTTAGGTTGGAAAAGACCTTTAAGATCATTGAGTCCAACTGTTCCCCCAGCACTGCCAAGCCCAGTGCTAGCCCATGTCCCCAGGTGCCACATCCACATGTGATCTTGCTGCCTTTGTCCCTGCCTTGGGGCTGTGCTGTTGCTGTTGCTCCCAACAGTGATGGCTCTTCTTGTGCTGTTCAGAGAGGGGATTGTCCAGTCACCCTGTCCTATAAATTTCTCATGGGTCTTGATGGGTGGGGAGGTGGTGATACTGGGACACTTCTCCTCCTCTGTGCCCAGAATTAACAAACTACGTTAATAATTTTGGGGGATTTTGCTGTGGGGTTGTTGTTGGTTCCCTCTTACCCATCTCTAAAGTAATATTTGCTGTTGAGCTGTGGGCAAGGAGCTGTGCCAGTGCTGCTGCCTGCTGATCTCAGGCAAGTCCTTTGGCTTCCCTGCTGTTATTTGTGAAATGTAAAGGGTAGTACTCACCTTTTTGAAGTACCAGGAGGGCTGTGGATAGAGTGTGGATGAAAAAAAAAGTGTAGGAACCGTAACGATGTGTTATATAGTGAGGGAGAGGAATTAAGAAAAATGACACAAAAAGGAACAATATTTGTCTGTCCATGTGCATTCGCATGAGATAGCCTGAGCTGTCACATGCTTCACCAGTAAAAGGGCATGAACAGAACAATTCATGAATGTTTTTTATTTTTTAGAGTTTTTCTATCAAAATGGCTGTAAAATTATTTTCCTGATGAGCATCCTGTCAGTCTTATTCCATGAGGTCAGTGGGAGAGGTTGCTTGCCTGGAGGGGGCAGTATCTCCTCTGCAGAGATTCCTGGTACAGGTAGAACTTCTTACTCATAGTTTTCACAGTTCCTCTTTTCTTGTGAATATCAATCAGCTCCATACTAGTGAGTATCCAGATTTTGGGGGGGTGTTGGCTGTTTAAGCAGAGCAGAAGGTGATTACAACAGGAGGATTGGGAATGGTGAGCTGTGTATTTGATTATTATTTTTTTCCAGTTGATCCAAGTGCTTTAGTTTTAAGTGTAGCTGTCCTTTCAAGCCACCTTCTAGAATGGACTATGCTGTAGAAACATCACTGAGATGAACATCGTGTCCTTTTTGCGGAGGATCATTTTGTGAAAAAATAGGGTGGGGAATCTTTTTTGCTCTCTGATCGAGAGCTGGTCTTTTTCTTTTTTTCTGAAGAATATTTTGTCCTGCTGGTTTTTTTTAATTGCCTTGTGGGGGAAGAAACTGGTTTGAAGTTTCAAACTATTGTTTGAGGATCCAAATTAGGGTTTTCATCTCTTCCCTGCTCCCTGCCAAGGGTTTGTTTAACTTCAGGCATTTGGAGGATGCTCCCAGCACCTGTATGTGCTGGTTTGCAGCAGCATTAACTCCAGCTAAGGTGAATCCTTTTGCTCTCCCCACAGGAATCAGAGGTATTTCAGAAGAGACAACCACCGGAGTTCACAACCTGTACAAGATGAAGGCCAATGGGACCCTGAAGGTGCCAGCGATCAACGTTAACGACTCTGTCACCAAGGTGATGCAGATGGAGCCTTCTGCCCTGTTCTGCTCTCTGACCAGTTTGGGGTTGGGATGTTGTCATTCCTGTGCAAGTCTTCCTTCTCATGCTGCGTTATTCTTGACCTGGTACTGAGCAAATTCCCACCATATCCTTGAGGTGGGCCCGTGATGTCTCTAACGGGACATGCCATTGTAAATGCCCCGTTTTCAGAACACCAAGGGCTCTTTTGCACACAAGGACATGCATTCTTCTGCTTTTTAATAATGTGAAAACCCCTTTGGGAATCATGGCTCCTGGGGCACAGTCAGCTCCTGCGGCAAGGAGCCTGTCTCCACTCTTGAATACAGAATCACAGAATGAATTAGGTTGGAAAAGAGCTCTCAGATCATTGAGTCCAACCTATGACCCAACACCACCTTGTCAACTAGCCTGTGGCACTGAGTGCCGTGCCCAGTCTTTCCTTGAACACCGCCAGGGACAGTGACTCCACCACCTTCGTGGGCAGCCCATTCCAGTGTCTGATCACTCTTTCCTTGAAAAAATTCCTCCTAAATAGCTTAAAGCCCATGGGTAGGTGTCAGGTACCAGCTGGAAAAGAGTGTGACCAGCATGAGCTTGTGGCTGGTAAAAATTGGTTGCTCAGCTTCTGGCTGATCTCTGTCAGCAGCAGTTCAAAGGACAGGGCAGGAGGTGTTTATCTCTTGCTTAGCCTTATTACTGCTCCCCAGGATAAATCCTGGTGAATCCAGGATGGAGTGGTGTTTAAAGGGTGCTGGTGCTTTTTGGCTGCAGGTGAATTACAGTGGGAATTTCAGGTGTATTTAAGGTTTATACATCTCAATGGTTTTAAATGCAATTGCTGAGTCTGTTTTGAGTTCCCATGTGAACATTTTCCTGTTGGGCCTGGCAGTTCTCATGGACTGCTTGGCCTGCTTTCTCTGCAGTACTGTCTGGAGAGAATCTCCGTTCTGCTCACTAAGCTGCATCTAACACTTTTATTGCCTAGCTAGTGGGCTGGAATCCAGTTGATCTTGGAAGAAGCTTGTCTCTTGACATCCTTTTCACCTAGATTTGTGCCTCTTGCATAAGAGCTATTAATGCTGTTTAGTAGATTTGGAAATTCAGATGTTCCTATAAAAGCCTCTTGAGTGGATTTGGGTTGAGCTCACTTTATTCCAATGCCAAAAAAGTGCTTATTTTCAAGGACCGTTTAGTGTTTTTATAGTACAAGATTTGTACTAACGACAGTTACAGATCTCTGGGAGGATGTGCAGCTGAGCTGACGTTCTGCTCTCCCAGCTTTTGTCAGTTGGTGCCAGGTTCCTGTACTACTATTTGTAGAGAGAAGGCAGGCAGCAGCCAGTTCTGTTCTTCCTGCCACTCAGATGTATTTTGGAGGAAACAGATGTCTGCATCCACCATGGGAATGCAATGCAAGGACACCTGGAAGGCTTTGATTGCAGTTGGTGGTGAGGAATCAAATCTGACCATGCTGTTTTCCTCCACAAGAAGGCTTATACTGTAAGGAAGATCTGAGAGGGGAATAGGAAAGAAAATGGCCAGCTGACACTAGCTTTGGAGTTTGAAGGATCAGTAACACACATTTTCTGAAATATTAATGGCAGATATGCTGGTGATAAGACTTAGAGACACTGAGTCAGGAACTTCTGGATCTGAGGTATAAGTTGTTCCAACGCCCTGCCATGGGCAGGGACACATCTTCCACTAGACCAGGTTGCTGCCTCTAGGTTTTTAATCTTAAGACTGCCTAAAGCAGACAGTGTTAAGTAAAAAGGATTGGTGCCCTAAGGCTGTAGAAGGCCCAGGCAGGCTTTGAGACCAGAATTTTCCTGTGAATGGGGTATTCTTAATATTGCTTCCTTGGGAAGCACAGCACAACATTAGTAGACAGAATTTTAAAAATTCTTGGCTTCTGTAACTCTCCAGATAATGAAATCTGTTTGTATAGGTGCTCCTCCAGATCAAAACAAAAGGCCCAAGGAGAAGGAGCATCACAAAAATAGTACAGCAATGTGTGTTTCTGGGTTTAGGAAGGTGTTCAAGTGGTGAAGTAGTATTTGACATCTGTCTTAGCAGAGCAACTTTGTTTTGAGGGTCTGGCTGTTAATCTCATGTGATTGTGTTACAGCAGGAGGATGTTGTGTGATGGGCCATTAGGAGATGCAATCCAGGGATTCCTGATTGCAGTGACCAGTATTGTGAATGGATACTTGCTGGATTTTCCTAAATCTGAGCAATAGTGAGGCCTTGACAGTGTTCTTTGTCAACTCTTCACGGGGGAAGATGTAATTTTGATCTTCTTGGGCTGCAAGAACCAGTTTCTCATGATTTATGTGGTCAGCTTCCTGCTCTGCAGGGTGCATGTCTTGCTAAGGTAAGGTGATGTTCTGCTGTTGTGTTTTGCCTGCCTCTGGCACTTGGTTCAGTTCACTGTCTGATAAACAGCAGCAGAGAACTGGTGAACATGTGGTTAGGGCGCTCAGACCTACCTCTGTAGGTACAAGAATTGCTCGTGCTTTTACTTGATCAATCCAGAGTACCTCTAACAAGTTTCTAACATGTCCAAAGCCTGCTCAGTAGACACGATGTATTTGTGAAATGCTTTTTACCAGGGATGTGTCAAAGCCTCTGGCTGGTATAACTCCATAGATTGAAACTGGATAAATAAAACCATCAAACCAGGTTGCCTTCTTCCCATCCCTCATGGTGGTTAAAGTGTTTGTCTAACTCTCAGCCTCCTTGCACATAAGCCCATTTTCTTTCTGTAAGGAGATTTCACTTGAGTGCCTTTGATCTGTTCTGAAACTGCTCCTTTTTCTTCCTCAGAGCAAGTTTGACAACCTTTATGGCTGCAGAGAGTCCCTCATCGATGGCATCAAGCGTGCTACAGATGTGATGATTGCTGGCAAGGTGGCAGTGGTGGCAGGTTATGGGGATGTGGGCAAGGGCTGTGCCCAGGCCCTGCGGAGCTTCGGGGCCAGAGTCATCATCACTGAGATCGACCCCATCAATGCCCTGCAGGCAGCCATGGAAGGTGAGGGCTGCGGGGGGGGCAGGAGTTAGGGTACCTGATTGCATGTAGAGCAATGAGAGTTGGCCAAGAAGGTCTCAGCCCTGCCTCTGCTGAGGTAGAGTTGAATCTATTTGAAGTGTAGGAATTCTTTTCTTGCAGTTAAGGAAGGAGTTTATTACTAGAGGCCTTGGAGATGTGTTTGGAGTTAAGGATTCTGACCATAGTGGGATAAGGCCCCATTTCATAACGCTCTAAGCCTGGTTTTGAGGGGGTTTATTATCCTTAGTTTGGGCAGCTCCAGTGTCCAGTGTGGGATTAGGCTTCACTGCAATATCTTCCACATTTAAAGCACCAGGCCTGTTTGTGGAGGGCAGTGCCATGCTCTCTCTGCCTTTCCAGCTGTGCTCATGGCATGCTCTGGAAGCTGTGCTCCTTCACTTCTGTGGATGCCTCATGTAACTGGGCTTCTTAGTACAGTTTATCCCATTTCTGTTCATACCTGAGTAGAACCTGCGGGGGCTGTGGGTGCACGTTCCTTTGCAAAGTTCACCCCTGAATCCAGTCTGTGTCCTGTGCCAGATATTAGCCCTGTGGACATAAGACCCTGAATGTATAGTTCTACAGGTTAGAAAAGGTGAATGTTGCATATTTTCATGATACTTTGGTATTCAGCAAGGCAAATATGCCACTACTTTGCATCATTCCTAGATCAGGTGTTTTTATTCACAGACTTCTTACTCATTCTTTCTCTGTATTTTTCTACTTCCGGGATTGTATCCCACTTTTTAATAAGTGCTGCTTGTTGAATAAAGAAATAACTGTTTGTTTCTCCTCTCAGGTTATGAAGTTACAACCATGGAGGAGGCCTGCAAAGAAGGCAACATCTTTGTCACCACCACAGGCTGCACTGACATTGTGCAGGGCAGGTACGGTCAAGCCACTTGCTTTGGTGAAAGCATACCTGTACGGTTAGATTTGAGATTTTTTAATATAATCATAACATGCCAGCAGTATGGTGAGGGTGAGCACACAGTCTCACTTCTGGACATCAGAATTTATCATGAATTTAGTGAGAAATTGGGCCTTTGGTCTTTCAGTTCTGCTGGATTTTGCCCCACTGCAATTGCTCCTGTCTTGTGGCAGGAGAAACGAGGGATAGAGACTTCTGAAGAATGAGAACATCAGGGCTAAATTCTGTGTTAGGTCAGATAAATGTGAACAGAGGAGGAGGTAGGTGAAGGTTGAAAGTGGTTCCATGTGTGAGCACACATAACCTTGAAACCAGCCTGTTCTCAATGAACTGCTCTGCAGTGTTTTGTTACTGCTTCTTAGATCTCAGTTTATAGCCCCAACTCCACACAAACTCCTTCCTTTCTTTGCCTTTGGGATTGTACATGTAATGGAAGATCAGATTAGATGTGAGGAGATAAGGCCGTTAGTTACCAGAGATGTAAAACTGCTGGAAACTTCAAAATCACAGAGAAAATGAGTTCTCTGTAGGAAGGGGAATAACTGCAGGCATTTGTTTTGACCAATTAAACAAAGTAGTATTACTTTCCATACTGGGGAAAATATAAGCCCTTATATCCTTGGGAAGTGTCTTTCCCTAGAAGCTTGAGAGTTTTTGCCAGTAGACTTCCCAGCCCTGCACTTTGTGAGAGTCAAATGCAGTCAGTGATCCAGGCACTTGTCCTTGTCCCTGAGCAGAGCTATGGACCAGAGTATCTGCTGCTGCTGGAGGAGGAGGACACGTTTTTTGTGTGTTAACTTCTGATACAACTGTTTTTCTTTTGCAGGCACTTTGAGCAGATGAAGGATGATGCCATAGTGTGTAATATTGGCCATTTTGATGTGGAAGTTGATGCAAAGTGGCTGAATGACAATGCAGTGGAAGCAGTAAATGTTAAACCTCAGGTGAGACAGCCCCTGCCAGCCTCTCCTAGAAAGAAGCAGTAACTGCTCAGTGTCTGGTTCCATCCAGCGCCCAAGTGTTCAGTGTTGTTTCTGGGGGGAGGTGCCTCCTATGGATGCATCCTTCTCTATGTGTTCCTACTTCCTTGGCAAGACAGGAGCCAAGCCCTGAGTGGTGACTGTGTAGACAATTGATTTCATCAAGGGAAGTGAGCTTTGATGTTTGGGGAGTGGTGAGGAGGTATGCACATGTGCTTGCTTTGATAGCCCTGAGCTGAAAACAATGCCAGAGCTCAGCTTCGGAAAGCCAGTTGGGTGATGAACGCAGAGTAGACCATCAGAGACCCTGTAAAAGTTTAGAACAGAGCCCACTGATTGTCCTGTGGCTGATCTGACTTTCCTCTTGGGAAGCTGCTTGCTCGAGTACTGCTCTGTACCAGTGGTCCTGAGGGAATGCCATTTGGGGTTGTGCCAAGGTTTGAAAATATTCACACCTTTTTTTCAAAAGCATTTTGTTTTTACTTTGGTATTCAAGCCTCAGGAAAGCTTTTCTGGAGCTCTGCCAAACTCAGACTTCTCTTCCAGACTTGGTGGCTTTGCTTTGGAAACCTGGGTAGCCCAGAATGTGTGGGCAGAGCAGGGGAGATGTTTTATCCTTGCTCAGCTGGCATTCCCACCATGTGTTTACTTTAAGCTGTGGCTGTAGCTACACAAGGAAAATAGGGAGATAAAAATTTCAGCTTTCCAACTGTGTGTCCTAAAGCAGAGAAACAAAACTAAACTAGATCAAAACTGTTTTGTAACTCCAGCACTGAAGGGAGAACATCACATAAAGCAAACCAGGCTTTATCTGACTTGGCATGGGGCTTCTAAGTCACCTTTTGAAGAGGGTGTGTGCTTGTTGATAGCAGAATTGTGGGATGGGTTTTCTACTTTTTATAAGCCCACACCCAAATTTACCTCTTTATCTCAATCTGCCCTTCCAGTTTTCTTGACTCCCCTGTGGCTTCTTAGCCACCCACATCAGACTCTTAATTAAGCAGTTCTGAGAGGCTTTTGAGTATCCTGGGACACTCTACATGGCCTCAACCAGGTCTGAAGTTACACCCTCAAGTTCTCACTGTTCAAGTATGTTCTTGCCCATGCCCTCAGTGTGGAGCTGACTGTGCTCAGCAGCTCTTGCCCTAGAGGAACCCACAAGTTCTTTCTGGTAGTTCAAGTTGTTTTAAACCTAAAATTGGGACTGCTTAAAGAAATAAACACAGTTGAGTGTTTAATTAGATGTTAATATGGTAACATACATGCACAGAGGCAGTGATCCCTTTTGCTTTATGTGCTCTGCACTGAGGAGCCAGTCTGTCACCGATGTGTTGGGTGCAGTGAGGTGCAGTGGAGTCCCAGATGTGAAAACTGTAACAAATTTCTGGTTTAAAAAAAATTACCTTTCAAAAAGGATGGAATTGGGGTCAAGGTTGTCCATGAGGATTAGCGCTGGAGAAATCTTGCACTGGCCCTCTGTTCTAAACTGCTGCCGTCACAAGCAGGTGATCAGTGATGCAGAGGAGATTCCTGCTCACAGAACACAGCTCTCAGCAGGCTGGGGCTGCCACAAGTGTGTTTGCCTGAAATTCATTAGCTGAAGTTTGACAGAGGTGCCTCTGACAGCCCTGGGTGGACCATCTCTGTCTCTGCTTGATGCACAGGAAGCTGGAGCTGAGAGGATTTACTGGGGAAAATAGCACTGTACCCTTGGACCCTGGTACTTCTTCTTACTCACCTACTGCTTCCCACTGGAGATGGGATGTGCCTAGAGGTAAATCTGGTCTTCCCTGGCCATTCCACATGCTTAGAGCTGTTCTGAGGTGAGGATGGCCTGGACATGTGTGCACTGCCCACCCTAATGAAAGCTGATCCCTGGCTCAGGTTAGTTTTGACTCCCAGCAGTGAATCTGGAGCACTGCTCACTGGTTTGAGTCTCCAGTTGAACTGTTGCATTTAATGCTGTATTTATTTATAATATTTAATGTTACACTGTGATAGTGGCATCCCCCTGTGCTCCATTTTGTATCTGGATTTCTTGTCCCTAAAGACTTCAGACCTGCAAGACAAGGTGGGGAAGCACCTGCTGAGCAGGTGTTACATGAACAAGTTTTGTCCAAGAGCTTCATTATTTGAAATTTCCCTTCTCTGTGCCTCTCTTTCCCTCCTCAATTGCCATTTTGGCTGGGCAGTTGAGCAGCAAGGGGTAATACATATCCTAAAACCTTCCTTCTTTCAGAAGTGGGGGGAGAGGCAGGACTGGGAGGCAAAGTGTGACTTTAGGCCCCCAAACTCTGTGCTGGAAATGAGGTGTTGAGTAGGAATTTGCTGCAACTGCTTCACTCTTCCAGGACATAACTTTGGGTTTAAGAAACAGGCTCCCAGGAGGGAGGTTCCTGCAGCTGCTGTCCCTCACCCTGTACATGTGTTGAGACCATTGTAATAGTTGCTAGAATTGCTTTCACACTGAACTCTGGGAAGGAAAAATTACCAGTTTGGCACTTGGGCCATTGCTCACTTCTCCCTTTTGTTGCTCAGATTCGTTAAGGGGCCACTTCCATGGTCACATTGTCCCCAGTCCCTTGAACACCTCAGGGGGAGGTCAGTCTTCTCTTTAAAGTGTAAAATCTTGCACTTATTTTAAGGATAACACCTTCCCATCGGTGTTCTGGGTGAGATATCCTATATGGTGCCAAGTACTAACTCTCTATAAATATTCACACTTTTACCAAGACCTGGCAGCTTCTTCTCCATATCCTGTAGCAGAGAGGAATATAGGACAAGAGCAAAAATCCCTCACTTCTGTGGAAACATCTGTGTCTTGGTTAGAGGATTAAAGCTGGAGCTGGGGGTTGTTGGACTTCATTGCAGGTTCAGAGTAGCTGAGAACCTGTCCAGTGTGGTGGTTTCAATACCACATGGTCTCCATCCACAAATGGTGATCTGGTGTAAGAGATATTTAGTGCTTGGGACAGAAAAAAACAAGTTATTGTGCCGTTTGACTGGTGTTACTTTTGAAGGGACAGTTAAGGGCTGCACTGCAGCCCTGTCAGCTGTATTTGGGAGTTAGAGACTGACCTGTAGCACAAGCTCAACTCCAGAGGGCAGGGAAAGGTCAAGGTCAGTGAACTTTGCCTCTGTAAATAAATAATTCTCATCTCATGGTGTGGAGGGGAAGTGCAAAGCAGCCAGGAAGTCCAGAGCAAGCTAAATGGTGATGGGTAAAAGGAGAGGGCATTTGAATAAGCATGGAGAGGAACTTACTGCTTGGATAACTTCAGTTCTACTTCTGTAGCAATTTTTTTGGCTTATGAATCAGCCTGTTATATATCTGTGTGAGAGATGTGTTTCCACAGTACTGACTTGAGTCTCTTTTGGTGCTACTCCCTCTGTGTAAAGGCATTAATGTGCTTTTTCTGTGTTACCCTGTGCATTGAATGGTTCCTGTCAGAGGCTGCTGAAGGTATGTGGTCCATGCACAATCCAGCAGCTGTCCAGGGGCAAGTTGTGTGGCTATTACATGGATATAAGATTTTGACACCTTAAACCACCCAATTCAGACTTCAAAATTGAAATGCTACTTAGCTGCTTAAGTACCTTGTAGTAGTTGAATCTGTAAATACCATGTTTAGTATAAGTAATATTGTAGCTGTTCTCAGGGGTTTTAGTGCTGTTCTTCGCTCTTTGTTTTGTTGATTCCTCCCAGAATCTCCTGATGGCCCTTATGTTATTTTTTGGGTGGACTGAGCACTGTCACTGGTGGTCCACACTGAGAATTAGCATCCATAGTAACCATACCTGCCCACTGGGGATGATTCTTTCCCTGCCTTGCTGTGTGCTTTTGACCAGGAGTAATTAAGACTTTCTTGGGGCTGCTGTTTGAAGTGGTTACTGCCTGCCTGTGTTGTGCTGAAATCACAATAATTTGTTATGTGAACACAAGAAATAGAAAATAGTGCTGGGACTGAAGCACAGCAGGGGCACAGACCTGCTCTGAAGGCAAAATACCTGTTCTAAAACCATGGGGTTTTTATTGGTTTGTTCTTGACATCTCTGCTAAAATCCTGCACAAAGATGGTCTTTCAGAAGCTGGTGTTGTTACAATTAAAGCTTCATCCCATGTGGCTTCTGACTTACAGGTCAGAGCCTTAAGGATGAAATTGAAAATGCTGTGTTTAATTTAATATTGAATACGTTTTAGTCTCTAAAGTATAAATACAGCTGTGGGGAGAGACCCTTTTAGGCCTTTTGCAGCTGCTGTGCTGTGCCAGCAGAAGATAAATGGTCTGAAGCATTAGGTTTTGTCAGAAGTTGGTCTTTGATTATCTTTCAAGTATTTTCGAAGTGCTCTTATTTCAAAGTGCTTTATATGACATGAGCAATAAATAGTAGTTATTACTGAATATTCTTGTGACTTATAGACCATATTGTTGTGTCATTAATTACGTCAATATTCTCCCTCCTACAGAGGGGAGAAGAGCTGTGAGAGGTATAAAGGAGAAGCAGAGTTAACTTTGCCACTGCAGGTGCCTGGTCTGGCTCAGACAGCTGAGGCACACATGAAGTGCCATATTTGTGAGGGATTGTCATACAGATGTGCCTCTTTAGCCCTCCTTGGACCTGACTGCCTGTGCAGAGTCCTCTTGTCCCCAGGGTGGCCTGGAGAGGACCATGCCTGTGGTCCCCCAAGAGCAAAGGAAAGGGACCAGAAGCCAGGATGGCAGTTTAATGTATGTATTGGCCTTATGGAGGTGGAGGAAGTTCCAGGGGACCTTCAGCAGGGTGAGGACTCTGCCTCTTCCCCGGATGAGATCCAGAGGCTCTGGACTGCTGCATGCAGGTCTTCCTCCTTCCCTGTGTCTCCACACCAGCCGGCACCACTGGGCACGTCTGAACTGGGTTTTACAGCTGGCTGGGGCAACAGGACATGGAAAAGCCAGAAGACTTGGATAGCTGATTAAATACGAAGCAAATGCCAAAACTGATGTGCTGGGAAGTCCAGGAGGCTTTGCCAACACTGGCTGGGATTGAGGGAGGGGTGTCCCAGTTATAATTAGTGTGTCTTGTGAGCCCAGTGCTGGACTGTGGTGTGGGAAGGTGTCCCCAGGCTGTGCAGGTCTCCCTGCTGTGTGTCCTGACAGGGCTCTGCTGTCCCCTCTCCCAGGTGGATCGCTACACCCTGAGGAACGGCCGGCACATCATCCTGCTGGCTGAGGGCCGCCTGGTCAACCTGGGCTGTGCCATGGGCCACCCCAGCTTCGTCATGAGCAACTCCTTCACCAACCAGGTGCTGGCACAGATCGAGCTGTGGACACACAGTGACAAATATGCTGTTGGAGTCCACTTCCTGCCAAAGAAGGTGAGTTAGAACAGCAAGAGGTGCTTGCAAGGAAGCCAAATTCAGATGTGGTCATGGAGACGTGTCTTGTTTGTGCTTGAGTTTTTCTGCTGAATGTTGTTGTTTCAAGGAGATTCTGTCGCCCAGAGGATGCTTTGGGCACACTGACTCTGCAGTGGGCTGTTTTGGGGCTGACCTGGTGTGCAGAACTGGTACTTGCCTGACCTGTGATAGGAGCACCCAGTCACTTTTTGACTTGACGTGGGACTTCCCTGAGGTGCTGGGAAGCCCTGTCACAGGTACCCAGGGAGCTTTTCCCAACCAACTGTTCCTTCTGATTGTTCCAACTTGTTCTTCTGCTGACTGTCAGCATTCACAGCAAGCCTTCACATGCCTGTCCAGCTGCAGAGTCTAGTGGAGCAGAGCTGAAGTTGCAGTAACACTAAATTGCTTTCACTTGGTTGATAGTCTGGGTCCCATTTGCACCTGAGAGAGCTTATCACAGTCTGGTCCTAAAAGCTTCACAAAATATAAATGACAGATTCCCTTGTGTTTCCCTTTAAACTTATCTCTGTATTCTTTGTTCTTGGAAAAATCTAGATCATATCATAACTCACAAATTCCTTTTAGAAAACTAACCTGGTTTTAATTTTCCAAAACAAGCCCGAGAATTTGAGAGAGTCATGGAAAAAGATGCTAGAGTTAAATCCCACTGCCTTTGGAGTGCCACCAGGTGTGAGAGTAAATGTGAAAATACTTTCCATTTGGGAAATAGAATTTGTATGTTTGGGCTCACTGATTAGGTGTTTGCTGAAGAATTTAAGCTTCCAAACCTATCCATTAAGGATCAAGCAAAGCATACCAGAAATGCAGTGGATCAGCAACCTAGCACAGTTTTCTGCAAAGGAACAGTTTTGTTCACAGTTTTCTTGAAAATGATAGCCCAGTGTTGCTAAAAAATGTGGCTTCATCCTCTTCCTTAATAACAGTTTTTAGTAAGTGTACTTGAGCTGGAAGGGAGAAGTGATGCCCAGAGCAGTTAAACACAGGGGTAGGTGCATGTTAGTGGAGCATATGGCAGAGATCTCCTCAGGTTCATACACTGACACAACACTCTTGACCCTCTGTGCCTCACATAGGGCTTTGCTCAGAGAATAAAGCGGTTCCCTCATCAGAACCAACAAAAGACCTTTCTCTGATTATTTTCTGGGCTAATGCCTTTCGGTTTTTTGTGTAGTTGCTTTGAGGTCCACATGTAAAAGTTAAGAATTACCAAGTGCCTTACACTGCACTTTCTTTGACTGCAAGAACATTGCTTTGACCAGCTCCTACAAATGTGCACACATTTCTGCAATGTGTGTTCCTGGAAATCAAGGCAAATGGTTGTTTCCATGTTCTTGGCACCAAATCAGTCCTGCTCAGCTTTGGTTTTTAAGGTGAGAACGTCAGCTTACCTTCATCTAAATTTGTGTATATCTTTATCTAAGTCTCAAAGTCCCCAAGCTGAAGTAGCTGTGAAACAATTGGTCTCTGGTGCAGCTTGAAAACCTTGTCTGGGAATTGTCAGTGACTCAGTTCCTTTTTCAAGTGGGTGTAATCTGTCTTGAACTTGCTGGAAATACATCTATAAGAGCTTCATGTGTCAGTCTATTCAACCAGACCCAATTTTTAACCCTCCTTTTTTTTCCATGCCATTCTGGCAAGATCTTCCAAGCTTAAATAGTTGTTCCCCTTCTAAACACAGTCCTTCCAGCCAGCTTTTCTTTCTTTCATGGTTTTCCTAACTCTTAAGTCGTGTTTGGTGGATTTCATTGTGTTCCTTTCGACATTCTTCAACCACTGCATCTTACATTTCTAATTTTGTCCTGCACCCCTTTGGGGTGGTTCTCAGGAGATGTTGGCAGTTCCATGTTACCTGTTAGGAGCAGGTTGAGCTGCAGTGAATTGTACTCTGAGCAGATGTAACTTTTTACCTGGTTTACTGCAGAGTAGTGGCTTGTTACCACCATCCCTAGGACTAGTTCTTGAATCGTTTAGGCCATGCTGGTTCACACAAGCTGAAGGTTTGGCCCTTGATTGCTTTGTTGATTTACTGCCCTTCAGATATATTGCAGTCTTTCACATCTGTTTAACTGGTATGGGGGAAATACCACCAGTCTCTTCTGTGCTGCTGGGATCTAAACTTTTATCTGTTTCCTTAGCACTGATTGTGTTTGCAGAAATTAAAAATGGTCCAGCTTGTCCTTCTGTTGTAACTCAGCAGCACTTGATCCCTACTTGTGCTGTCCTTTGTACCTTTGAAGATCCTCTGTGGCTGTACATCTCCCTCTGACACGGCAGCTCCTTTGCCATCCTAGTGTTTCTTTTCTGACTCTTCTGCTCCTGGAGCACTTCCCTGTCTTCTAACTGTACCCATTTTTCAATCTCTTGAGTTTGCACGTCTGCCAGACATCTCTGGGATAAAGAAATTTCATCAACATTTCTGAGCCTGTGTCCTACAGGCCACCTTGGCTTTATTCTTCATGAAGACAATGCCAGCAGATATAAGTATTGCTCAGTTAGTGAGTTAGTGATTCTGGAATGGATTTCTAATACATGTGCCCCTAAGATGGTATATTTGGAGAGGAAATGCATTTTTTTCCAGTATTATTTAATACTTTTGTAAGATGATAGTCCATGGTGATATGTCCATATGTCTTTGTAGAGGAAGCATGACTGGCCCTTAATTATTCTACCAAACTGGATATTTATCTCTAAATAGTTGGATCTCTGTTCTTGTTGGATGGATGTGAATGTGTGAGATTGAAATGGGCATGATTATATAAAGTTTTGTGTCTCACTTAAGCTTGATTTCCCCCTGAAGCACAAGGCTCTTGCATCTGCATGCAGTTCTGTGCTCGGAGCAGGTGCGCTGGCAGGAAAAAAGCTGTGCTGTTGAGTCGCCTTTAGAGCTGCTATTGGTTTCCACATACTCATTTCTCACTGTTGACCAGGAGTTCCTGGACTAATAGGACTGTGTCCCACTAATATTCTTGTCCCTGTGTGTTGTTTTCCAGCTGGATGAAGCTGTGGCTGCTGCTCACCTGGACAAGCTGAGTGTGAAGCTGACGAAGCTGAGTGACAAACAGGCCAAATACCTGGGCTTGTCAAGGGATGGGCCCTTCAAGCCAGACCACTACAGATACTGAGCAGGTGGCACTACCCAAAGACCAAAGTGCAGGGATACAACCTTCCAAAGCTCTTGTGTCTGCTGGGCTTCTGAGGACAAGCCCTTTGCCATACTCCTCTCAGTGCTGCATATCCCCTCCCCTTGCCAAGGGAGCTCCAGGGCCTTGTCAGTGGAAGAGGATCACTGACTCCTGGAATTAGAATTGGTTACTTAGGGTCCTATGCACCTTTTATTGGTTTCTAATGTTCCAGTAAGGGGAGCAGGACAGAAGACGGCTAAATGGAAATGTGTTGTCTGGTCACAGAGGTGTGGCTGACAGCTCTGAACAGACTCACCACCGCGGTAGGGAACGGTTCTGCAGGTTGATGCTTTCTGCCATGCCTGCTCCAGTCACATGGATCCTGTTGGGAGACTGGCAGTGTCAGGCCTCTCTCCACAACTGCCCTAGCTGAAGTGCTTGTTGTGAAATTGGTTGTTTGGTCTCCCTCCTATAAAATCAACTTAACCTCCTACTCAGAGATTAGAGCTGGAGTTTTTTTCCTGAGTTAATTTACTCTGTGGGTTTTGGTCAGAACAAAGACCCTTCTGCGCTTCTTCCATACTAACTTGAGGAGGGTGAGGCAAGAGAGACTTTTTTTAGCAGCCTTCTAGTGTGTTGTGAAGGGCTGAGAAGCCACTGAGGAGATGGTTGAGTTTAGGGGCTTTGTTGCATCCTCTGCAAACACCAGCAGCACACTGCTCCCCCCAGCGTGATTTTTGAGTTGTCATGTCTGCCTGAATCATGTTTGTCACTGACTCAAAGTGCTTTTATTAAAGATCTTACTGTGGCCTGACTTGTTTTGTACAGTGCTTTGGGGTTTGCCAGGGGTTTGTTCACCTTTGTGTCATCCTTAAGCTACTGAAAATGTTTGTCTCTACCTGGGGTGTCCTCAAGGCAAAAGCCAGTGCTGTGCATCTTGTACTGGAGCTGGGAAAAGCTGCTCCTCAGGTTACTGAAATACATGCAGGGCTTAATCTTGCAGGAAAGTTGCTCTTCCCCTCTGCCCATGCAGATTTATCTCCATATATGTCACGGAAGTCCTTTCATGTCACTGTCCTCTTCAGTCAACATTGCACTGTAGGCCACCTCTGTTTCTGGATGTAAGAAGATGAAAGGTTTGGAATGATGTTACAAAATGTTTGAAGTTCTCACACTGGTGCCCAAGCCCTGGGTGTGATATCAGTGAGCAATTAAAATGTGGTGTAGAGTGTGAAATGTTGGGAGGAGGTAAAAAAGGGGATGAGCAAACAAGATTTGCTCAGTCTGCAGCTTTTTTCATTGCTTTGTTTTGCACTGACCTCTAAAAACCACCAATTTCAACTGAGTTTGGGTCCCACCGAGCCACCATAAATGATTCCATAATCAGTAGTGGGGATTATCCTTTAAAGTTACATCTATACAGTGAGTTCCACACAGACATGCAGTTGCAGGACAATTAAATGTGGCTGATGGGCCCCTTGTGCACATGACACAGAATACCGATGGTGGAAAATGTCACTGTAGTAGAACAAATGCAGTAGAAAAATAAAGACTCGGTGTTGTTCTTATTATTCATTAGTTTCCTCCACCTGGGCTTTCTCAACCCCTTTCTCAGCTGAACATCTGTGCTGTAGTACAGGTTTGTAATCCTGCTGTTGGATCATGGCTTCCTAAAATTCAGTTAGGAGGGGCCACCTGGAGGTCTGTGGTTCATCCCTCTCCTCCTCCCAGGGCCAGTTACATCAAGTTGGCTATGAGCTTGCCCAGGAGAGTTTGTCTGGGGACAGCTCACATCACCTTGGGCTCCTCTCCCAATATGTGAGCACCCTCTAGATGAAAATACTTTTCTCTACATTTAGATGGAATGTCCTGTGTTGCTGCCTGGGCTGGTTCTCATCTGCAGCTCTGGCAAGGGACTAGCTCCATCTTCCCTCCATGCTTGCATCAGGTATTCCTAGGCAGCATTAAATCCCTCTCCACCTTCTCCAGGTTGACGAATCCCCATCTTGGTCTCTGGGTGTGTCCCAGGCTTCACTGCCCGTGTGGGGGGGTCTCTGTCTCCAGGTGGATGTCTCAAGTATGCCAGTGTTGTCCTGTTGAGGAGCCACAGCTGGATGGAGGTGTCTAAAGCACCCAACAGGGTCAGGGATCTCTGCTCTTGACCTTCTGGCTCCACTTTTTGTTCTCCTCTGGATGAAGTTTGCATGGGCAGTCAAGGACCTCGCACCGCAGCCTTTGGGGGAAAGGCTGCCTTGCCCTTTTCATCTTTGGTGTTGGGGGTTTTTTGAGTGACAGATCTGGTGGAGCAGCTCCCTTAGTTGGCTGACTGTCTGTGTCAAGAAGTGGACCTTAATGGTCTCCATAACTCTCCTGGATTGTTTGAGCACAAACCCACAGCCCTTCCAGCAGATGCTTCACCTTCCAGAGGTGAAGTCTGCCAGGGTTTGCTATCAAGATTCCAGCTATCTGAAGAGATTTTCAGCTACTTCCTATTCTGGTCAGGGGGGCTTTGTCAGCTGCCCCCAGAGCTACCTCAGCTGGTCAGTCCTCTGGTACTGGACCCAGAAAGTTTTCACCTCATTCTCAAAGCACTGCAGTCTCTCAGAAGTTGCAGATGAAAGGGCTGGCTGACACCCTGAATTGATCTAAAATATATATTCCTTTGGGAGATAAGGTACAGTGTGTTAGGAAAGCAGTGTGCCTTTTTGGCTGAAATGTGGGTTTTCTTTGGAAGATCTGGCAGGATTGGTTTTGGGTGGGGCCTGGCAACCAGTGGTTCTGTGTTAGTGATGCTTTGCTGTTGTTTTGGAGTGGGTCAGGACCTTCTTTTTCCATGATTGTTCATCGCAGAATTCACATGTTTAACATGTAGAGAAATCTGTATGTCTGTGTGTATGTACACGTTTGGCTCTTATAAAAACTTGAGGTCCTGTGTTTTGTGCTTGTTGGAGCTCTTGGGAAGTTTGGTGAACATCACGCTCCTGAGCTTTCGAAGATATTTCTAAGTGAGTTTTGCACCCAGAATGTCTGTGTCTGGAGTTTAGCTCCCTCCAGAGGCTTTAAGCACCTGAAATCATGATTCCATAGACAAACTGGGGCAGTGTCCAGACACCAGCAGTGGGACCAGGTCTGAACCATCTCATCTGCTTTGCAAGGCCCTGGGCCAGGGCGCTAAAGCACCACTGTGGCAATGGGAGCTGTCCAGTGACATCCTAGCACAGCATTTTTATTGAGCAAACCAATGAAAAGCTGATTTGCTGCTGAAAGTGCAGTAGTGGCAACAAGTTAAAAACATGGAGTTTTGATGGTTTGAATTGATAAAAATGTAGAAATCATGTTTGGAATATATTCTGTTCAATCATGTATTTATTTTTTGTTGTTGTTGAAGAGCACTAGATCAAAGACAAACCCTAATAAAACCACTGGCAGAATTTCTGCTCCTCCCTCCTACTCCCTGACATGCAGGTGTGGTTTGGTGCTGGCTGCAGCAGTGCTGTGCCCAGTACCTGGCAGCAGTGTGGCATGGGGGTTGTGAATCCGAAAAATCCGGTGCGAAGAACTGCTCAGAGACTTTGGGTCTTTTGAGCAGCAAGGTATTTATTGCAAGGTTGGGAGCAAGCCAGCTCGTGCTGGGCAAAACTTGCTCCAAGGTATCACACAAAATCAGGGGTCTTATACAATTTTCCTATATAATTCTTATTCATATGATTGCAACATCTACTATACCTATTAATCATATGTGGAGCTTAGGGTGGTGTTTTTCGTGGCCCTCAATTTCGAGGGTACATCCGGCCTTTGGCCCTGTGTCTGAGGTCTTTTTCTCATCCTCCTTGGTCTGACCTCTACCTTTCCATTGCTCTCACCCCGCTCACTGAAGCTTGGAGAAAGCCTTGGCTCCAGGCCTATTTCTCCTATTGAAATGTCTACTTTATCCTACCTTATCCTAATTTATTACCTCTAGGCCTATTGTATACTGCTCCTAACATTCTTCTAAGTTTTGGTCCAGCAGGCAGAACAGAACGAGTTTTAGTAGCACAGGCAGAGTAGATGTTAGGGGGGCCTATTTTAGTTAACTCTTTTAGGCCTGACTGTCATTTCAGTTGGCAGAGGTAATGCAGGACCATGTTGAATATTTTTGTTCAGCCCTTTTTGTGCGCTTCCCATTCTTTAGGTCCAACTTACCAGCCTTCAGCCTAAATGAGGTCATCTTAGTTCTTGCTACGGTACGAGCTGTGCTTTGGGCAAACTCATGTGTGGCTTCAGTCTGAACTCAAGGGAAATTTTGAATAACCTTTACAGTAAAATGTGCAGATTTCTCTTCCATTTCAGAAGCTTTCCAGAATGGGTGGAAGACTTTGAAATGTGACCTTTGGTGTAGCAGCTGATTTCCTGTAAAAAGTGCATATTGCTGTTTGCTGTTGGGACTCCCTGCTTATTTCTTAAAAGGTGTCCAGTCCACATTAAACGAAAAGTGTGCCCAGCTGGGTAAAAAGGCCAAAGACACCTGAATTGTATCAAAAATAGTGTGTCCAGCAGGACCAGGGCAGGGGTTGTCCCCCTGTGCTGGGCACTGGTGAGACCCCACCTCAAATCTTGGGGGCAGTTCTGGACCCCTCACAACAAGAAAGACACTGAGGGGCTGGAGCATGCCCAGGGAAGGGAATGGAGCTGGGAAGGGGCTGGAGCAGCAGGAGTACCTGGGGGAGCTCAGCCTGGAGAAAAGGAGGCTCAGGGGGGGACCTTCTGGCTCTGCAACTCCCTGACAGGAGGGGGGAGCTGGGGAGGGTCGGGCTCTGCTCCCAGGGAACAAGGGACAGGAGGAGAGGAAATGGGTCCAAGTTGCACCTGGGAGGTTTAGGCTGAATGTGGGGGAAAATGTCTTCAGTGAAAGTGGTCAAGCATTGGCTCAGGTTGCCCATGCCATCCCCGGAGGGGATGTGGCACTTGGGGACAGGGGTTAGTGGTGAACTTGGAGGTGCTGAGGGAATGGTTGGACTCAATGATCATAAAGGTCTTTTACAAGTTAAATGACACTGTGAGATCACTCAGCCTTGTTGCTCACTTGCTCTTTATGGGCAAGAGCACATCTGATGTTACTTATGGTTTCACTAAATCATTCACACTCATTTTTTAGTTCTTTTCTCCTTGTTTGTTTTCAATCCACTTGCAATTAATTCAGTGTTCGGTCTAGCCTAAGGTCAAGCATCCAGATTCCCTAAATACAGGTGGTCAGACCATTGTGGTTACTCTGCGATGGTTTGAGCAGGAGCTCAGGAATGAAGCATGGTGAGGAGAGCCTGGTGTGTGTAGGTATGGAGGCTGTGCCCCAAACCCCACACGGGGGCTCATCTGGCATCCCCCATCTGGCTGGTGAGTCATGGGACAGTGACAGACTCCACCTTCTCTCACTTCTGGGACTCTGCAGAAGTCACAGTGCCGGGTGAGATGAGCCACAGGCTCCCTGGATCGGGCACGTGGGACCCCAGAGAGGGGCAGAGGGGTCACTGCAAACAGAGACCTGTGCACAGGGAGGGATGAAGGTGGGAAGTGGGAACTAATGCAAGGTTCATACTCAAATTTGAGACACTCAGCAGGTCTGGTGTAGGAATGAGCAGAGGGATGCACAGAACAATGCTCTTGTGTCCCCTGTGGAAGGTGCAGTGAGAGGCTGTCCCAGAGCAGCGAGGGGTCCTTGGGCTCCTGTCCCAAGCAGGCTGAGCAAAGGTACAGGGTCCTAAAGCAGCCCTGCCTTCCAGCTCAGCAGTCTCTTCCTCCAGTCTTGTTGCAGGCTCGTTTTGAGGGCCTAAAATGCAAGTGTGATTTCCATCTGTGCACAGAGGAAGTCCAAGTTGGGAAAGCGTGTTCAGTGTGTCAGAGGGATGGGGAGAGGTGCTGTGTGCTCTATTTCATCCTAGAGGAAGTGACTCAGATTTGCAGCTTCTCCCCACCCCCTTGTCCCCCACATACCAGCAACCACTGGCTGAGAACTGGGAAATATCCAAGTCCACCCTAGGTAACAGCTGTTCCTCCAGTTTAGCCATTCCTGGCTATTAATTTAGCGGGGCTTTTTCTGCTATTCTCTTCTACTTGATCAGGAAATGTCTTCAGGAGTGAAGTAGTGCTACACCAGACCTGGTTGCCACGCTGCAAAAAGTTTTAATTTAATGCTATGTCCGATTTCAGTTCGTTTTTTAAGACCTTCAAGTCCACCAGCAAACAACTGCCTTCTGTGCAGTAGGGCTCTCCTGAGGTGGTAGTGAGCACCATCACCTTGGTGGCCCTGCAGAATGATGGAACCTGGTGATAAATGGGATTGCTGATGAAGGATTGTTTTCCTCATCTTCAGACAGCTCTGATTTGGCCAAGAGTAATCACATATTTCCTTAGATGCCTTTCAGATTAATGTTCTGTTAATGCTGTCCTTATTGTTACCAGTGGAAACACTCTTGTAAAATGTGGCACCTCCTGCCTCCATTTTCACTCCACTGTTGAGTCAGAAGTGATAAGAGAGCACAGGCTGTATATTTCTCCACTTATCTCAACCAGAAGTGCCAGACTCCCTGATTTTTAAGTTTGCAATACATTTTTCATAGGCCCTGCTCTTTATTTTTTTTGCAGAGCTGGATGTTCTGGGAAATGGAGCTTGATTGAGGTGTAGAGGTTGACTTAGGAAATGGGGATCACTGCAGCAGAGAACAAAGGATGGATAAATGGGTGTTGCACTGATGACTCTGTGATTCATGACTGAGCTTGTTTTCATTGCAGTGGTTCTACTTGCAGATGATAGGAAGTTTCTCAGAAGCTAATTGTGGTTTTTAGCCTGTGGGCCTTTTTGTTCAGACAAATCTATTGTAGCAAAGGTGCCCTGTGAAGCCTCAGCAGCATTTGCATTTGCCACTGGACAGCTTTGCACAACTGTAAGAAGCATCAATTACAATTATTTTTCTTCTTTTTTAAAGTCATTAATCCTTCAGGCCTGTGGTTTGCACACCATCTTAGGGAAAGCAAAACCAAACAAAAGACTGAAATAAGAAGAAGAAAAAAAAAAGCCCTGTGAACAAATACTTCCAGAAGTGAATAGGATGATGTGTTGGTTTAAAAGTAAACCAGCAAGAGAAATGAACCCAACT
>VZRE01014184.1:0-92354 GCA_013396775.1 Cephalopterus ornatus
CCCAATCGATTCTATGATTCTATGATCTTCATGAAGGTACTCAACTTGACAAAAAAAGTAGCATCTAATTTAATTTCTTCATGGGTCTGACCGATCCCATGACTCTGCAGAGAAATTTTACTGATAATGAATTTAGGCAGAAAGGCAGATTATAATTTATTGAGATGTCATTCATTTTGATTTCTCAGTTTTGTAGATGTATTTTCTGAATCACAAAAACATAACTATTACAACTCTTAAAAAACTCACTTGGCCTTCAAGTTTTTTCTTTTGTTTACCCAATTCAATACACCACTTTTTTTTCTGTTCTAATGATGTTTTCTATTCAAGTCTCTACTTGTTCAGCTACTGACATAGGGTTTAAATGAAGCAGGACCAACGATGTTAAACAGATGGCCATTTAAGAAGCATTTTGAAAAGCTTCTTCTGAATGGCCTATATAAATCATTTTCCACTATGAAACATATTTAACATTAAAGAATAAATCTTAGCTGTATTTGAAAATCTCATAAAAGAAGTGAAAGAAATAATAGAAGCTGTGGCAGGACTTAAGACACGGGGGAGCAGAAAATACAGTAAACAAGGAGACAAGAGGACATTAACTGAAATTTCTGTAAAGGAAAAGGAGATCTGCTGTGGAGCAACCCAGCACAGTGGTCCCTATGTAGCTGCTGGTAGCTGGAAACACTTCGGTAAATTATGCAACCTGTCTGTGCATTGTTTTGCTTCATGTTTTCATTGTGCGTTTTCCATAAACCGGTCACGTACTTTTGCTGCTTTCAGCTGGTGTGTTTATCTTTCTTCCTTTGCTCATTTGAAGATGTAACAACAGATTCATGAGAAGATGTTGATTGAAGGTCTGTGACAGGAATGCTCTTGTCTGTGAACCAGGGAACAATCAAGAAGCTAACCAAGAAAACAAGATCACTCACCAGAATTTCTGTTCAGCACAAGCCATTTGATGCATTTTTCTTACATAAACGTTTTCTATTTGTGTATGTATGCACACAGCCGTATCCCACAGAACCCAGCCATATTTATACAATGACAGGAAAAGACAAAACAACAATGTAATTTTTTTTTTGTCATTTACAGCCTTATTTTCTTTTAAAAAGCTCTTAATTTCCACATGTAGGGCAAATTTCATAGTTCCATATTTCATCTATCTGTAAACTTTATATAAGGTCCTCTTTTAGGATCTCTTTTGTCTAAGTCAGACTTACTTTAAAAGAGAAAAGGAGCAGGTGAGGGTGGCAGAACTAGGTCTCTGAAAACAGGCTTTGCATTGATCTTCTAGAAAAATCATGAGTAACTATTTTCATGAACTTGAGATTTTTCAGTGACACATTTTTATAGGGTGCCATATCGCTTCTTATTGCTAATCACCATCTCAAAAGAATACCTGATTTTTCTCATTAGGCATTCTTATTAGGCAAAAACTTCCTCAAAGAAGAACTGCTGTGTTCTAACCTCTTTTGTCACACTTATGTCCAAGGACAAATGGGCACTTAGCCATCCACTGGCTGTGAAAAACACTTAATGGAAAGACACCAAACTAATTTTCTTTCACAGAGAGTACTTCCTGCAGCCAATTTATTTTCTTTTGCTGCCCATAATAATAATTAATCATTTCTTAAACAGTCTCTTTTTTTATTAACAGGGCCACTTGAGTAAGAACTGTGACACTGAATTGTCACATCTCAGAAATAGGTGGGATATCATGCCATAAAATAAAGATGCCAAACTACATCCAATGCCAAAATGCACACAAGCATAATAAGACTTCACACAATATAGCTGAGAATAAGTAATTGAAATGTAACTTCCATGCCTAATATTAATTACCCAAAATATCTTGGAGTACTGACATCAGCAAGCGTACACAGGATCACATTCGCTATGGACATAACACCTGCCAGTTCAAGGCTTTACCAGATATTTTATTTTGACCATTATTTACTGAAAGCTAGCAGTGCAAAATGATTGCCTGTTCTTTCAGATCAAATGTCTCTTCTTACATGAAAAATCTTCCTCACTGAGACTGGAGTGTCAGGATCACCAGTTGGAGAGCCAGTGAAGCCAATGTGGTGTGGCAATGTCACCGAATATTCTAATGGACGGTTGTTTCACAGGTATGTATCAATCCAGCTCCGGACACTGCAACAAATGCAGGGCAGTCCCCTCTCCCATGAACGTCAGTACAATGCAGAGACCTCATTGTCAAAGGAAAATTATCTTTCAGTACTTTGAACCTGAGTCCAAAAGAAAGGGAAATCTCTAATTCTCCTCCTACAACGTCTACACCAGGGATGATTGCACCAAGACTCAGAGAACCACAATGAATCATCTTAGTTCAACTGAACAACTCCAATGAGTGGGTTTTGGTCTACAGGCTAAGATAACAATTTGGAAACTGATTGCTGTAATGCTGTCTTCAATTCCCTTTTAATATACAATTATATTATTTAAATATTTATCTGTAATAATAAAAAATTGATAACAAGCCTAAAACCTCTGCTTCTCTTCAGCACTTTGAATGCACACATTAGTTAATGAACTCAGCATTACCTGCTGCAGTAGGTGTTATTTTGTACATTTTATAGAGGAGAATCAAAATCAAAATGTTGTGTCACGGTCTTAATCCTGAATTTTTTGTTGCTCTGGCAACACAATGGGACTCCATTCAATTTAACCACTTGACTCAGTTAGGCTTGTCCCTCGTGGGCAGGATGCAAGACACCAGTGAAATTTGTTCACCAGAGTGCAGGGGATGAATCAGTCTCAAAACTAGAAATTTGACTTTACTGTTTTGAGCTCAAGATTTCACGGTTAGGCGTCAAAACACACCCACTTTACTGTCTTGCTGCTGATTGATTTTAATCTAATAGGCCAGTGGTAAGCTTTTGTAAAGTAGCACTCGGCCCCATACAGGACTCAAGTGTTTACAGTCTAATTTTTTCTTCTACAAAGAGGCATGAAATCCCAACATAAGTGTGTGATGCTGCAACAGGCCACTGAGCAGTGCTCCGAGCAAGGAATGAACTGTCCATTAAGAAAGAGCAAGCTCTTGCAAAATAAACTCTCTGTTGTCTTCTTCCCTTAAAACAAAAACAAACTGCTAACATATTTCTCACTAAGAGGTCTGAGTTTGCTAGTGTTGTCTTCCAAGAAACATCTGCATTAATGAATTTCTGTCAGATGTAAAACTTTTGTTCTACACCATATTATTGGCACATGTTTTTAGCCCTAATAACACTGGGGAAATCTTTATTTTAAAGCCTGACAGTAGTGAACATTTCATAAAACAAATCACTCGACTGGTTCAATTAATAAGCATTTTGTTGCTCACCATCTTTCTAGTGCCACCTATTCGAATTCTGAAAGGGTCGTCATATGACAGCAGTGCCTACTAAGTCCCATATGCTCAAATGCATGACAGAGCTTCTCCTCCACAGAGCCAAATGCCAGTAAAAACTTCTGTTCCAAGCCACTGACAAATGGCAAAATATGCCAACTAGAATTTGCTCGCTTATGCTCCCCATTGATCTAGGTCTGCTCATCCACACTTCCACTTACATTATGAATTCTTTAAGAATGATGTATTTGTGACTTGTGCCTGGGAAATGCGTTGCCTAAAGGACTACAGAGCAAAAAAAAAACCCCAACAGTCTCCTAAGGTTTTGATAGTACAATTAGAAATTTTAGGGCAGAGCTAAGAACAGAACTATGTCTCCAATCTTCTTCAGGATCCTATCAGGTGGACATTACTTGTTGGACTTTGCTTGCCTCCCAGGGAGCCCATTTGATGTGCAGGCAGAGTTAGAGAACAGCCACAGTATAAGTCATGCCTGGCACAATGCATTCAAATGTTTTGGGAGCTTTTTTTGGCCTTCCCTGTGTGGAGTATGGACATTACCAAAGGAATAGGGCTTTGCAGTTACTCCCCTTTTGAAGTCACTGTGAGCACCTTTGCATGTGTCATGGTTTCATCCAAGCCAGGAACCAAGCCCACACAGCCACTCACTCACTCCCCCACCAGTGGGTAAAATCAGAAAGGTAAAAACTGGAAAATTAGTGGGTTGAGATAAAGACAGTTTAATAGGGAAAGCAGAAGCTAAGCACACAAGCAAAAAACCACAAGGAATTCATTCATTTCTCCTTCCCATGAGCAGGCAGGTGTTGAGCCATCTCCAGGAGAGTAGGGCCCCGTCACATGTAACAGGAACTTGGGAAGACAAACTGCATCACTCCAAATGTCCCCTCCTTCCTCCTCCTTCCCCCACTTTATAAACTGAGCATGATGCTGTAGGGTGTGGAACATCCCTTTGGTCAGTTCGGGTCAGCGGTCTTAGCCGTGTCCCCTCCCAACCTGCCATACACCCCCAGTCTCCTTGCCACTGTGCCAGTATAGAAAGCAGAAAAGGCCTTGGCTCTGTTTAAGCCCCACTCAGCAATAACAAAAACATCTCTATTACCAGCACAAATCCAAAACATCCCATACAAGCCACTGTGGAGAAAATTAACTCTTCATCAGCCAAAACCAGCATGCTATCACCTCAGCTAGTTCTTACCATCTGAATGACTTGATTTCCCAAAATATCCATCCACCTTGTAATCTGAATGTAAAGCTTAACCTGTCACAAAAAGCCGAAGTTTAAGACAATATTTTCAGCTTTTGAACTGTTCCAAAGAAGTTAACATAAATTTGGAGCAAAGTGGAATAAGAAACTTTTTCCATGCAGATTACCCAGGTTTGGCTTTCCTGCTATCATTTCATGTTGAAAGGACCACAAAAGATGCAATTGACAGTCTCTTTCAGAAGGACACTTTATTGTGAAAATGAAACAGTGAAATGATTGCAATTAGTATTTAAAATCAGCATGACAGAGACAGTAGTCATATGAATGGACAGCAAGCCACTTTTTCATGTACTCATATGTCAGTTTTGCAAAAATTGTAGAGGAAATGGAGCTTCCTAATAAAATTGGGCTGGGTACTTATTGTTTAAAAAAAAAATTAAACCTACTGGATGTGAAATCATTTGCTGTAAGTGCTATTACTGTTAATGAGAAAGAGAGGACAGTTAATTTCATGCATATTTTATTTGGAATTCACTCCATCCATGAAGTAATTTCACATAACAGTAGGTTATGTGGAATACAAACAGGCTAAATTGACAGCATGTGCATGGTGAAGAAGACCAATTAAAATCAGAAGGGAATATTTTGTAAAAATAATACTTTGACAGCATAATAGAAGTCTTCCTGTTTCAATTCAAGTAGAAACACATGCAATCTAAACTATTTTAGCTAATCTGAAAGACTAGTCCTCGTGGTAAAAATGCACAGCAGGTGGGGCTCCACAGCCCTTTCTATTAGTTTTGTAATGACATCAAAACCAAGGAAAAAAGCTCTGGCCTCAGTGCTCATGTGCAGAAAACCCCTCCTGCTGTGACTGTGGGTTCCTGTGCGTGTCAAGACCCAACTACAGCAGAACAACACTGGTGTGTTCACACCAACCAGCTATACTAACCCATCTCCCTGTTTAAGGAGTACCTGACTCTGTTATTTGTATTAGGTAGGTGCAGTAAGGCTAAAAGATACATTTATTATCTGTGTCAGAAAGACATTCTTGCAGATTCCACGTGTGCACAGTTATACGTAATATCTGTGCAAAATCTGCAGCATGCAATGTTTTGGGCTCTCAGCCATGAAAGTCATATTCTGAATTGATTGTGGAGACCAGCTGTGGGAGAAAAGCTCATCCAACCCTTAGGTTTGCAGTTTTAGAGAGGGCAGTGAATTGTAATTCTCAGTTCAGAAATCTTAAAGGCAGATGATAGTGTAGTTTGTCACCTGGCCATTTATCTGTTTCACGTTTTTCAACTTGCCTCTGTAGGCATGTGCATGTAAAACATTTATAAATATTTTGAGATGCCTAATAACCCTGCTCTGACACTATCTGATTTTTAATATCAATTTTCTTGCCTCTAAAAATTATTATCTGAAGCTACTAGACTCAAAGAGCTGCACACCAGTTCAAGCAAACAGATACTGCAAACAATATGTATGTTCAGAGCTATCACCAAGCAGAGGTTGAATTTCTTTAGGATTTATTTTTTGCTCTGAAAGGGAAATCAAACAGATATGACAGACATGTTCACGGCTCTTTCTAGTCCTTGTGTCATTTCTCTGAGCTCCCTATTCCGTTATAGCCATTTCTTCAGATCAGTAGCATTCCCTTCTTTCCATAAGGCCATGACGAATTGATTGATTGTACTAACGTTCATATAAACTGGAAACATGACCCAAACACAGCACTTGGTATGTCTTATCCCCAGAAAGTGTTTGAGTACTTATTAATGAACCTTTCTGATGCAGCTATTTCTGTGTCCAGCTAAAACACATCAGCCTAATGAAAGAAGGGAGTTTAAAGGAAGACTTTGAAGAGTAAGAGAAAACCAGCAAACTGGTGCACGACGAGAAAAGGCTGACAGAGCAGCAGACATGCTACACAACCACAGAGACTCAGTTTGTTCAGAAATTTTGCTAAAAGGATGCTAGGCTGCTCAAGAAAAGAGAACGTAAAGATTTGTAGATTTGTCTAAGAAACAGAGATGAAAGTGGTTGGGGAAAAAAAAAAGGAAAGAAAAAATGAGCAATAACACCTGGTGACAAGCCAAAGGAAAAGGGACATTGGAGTTGATGGTGCTTTCAAAGATGGCAAGCCTGAATGATGGTGGAGAATTTCAGAGAAGTTACAAAAGGAGGACAATTAATACATGCACCCTGATTTTTTTTATTTGGCACATAACAGAGTTGTGCAGAGAGGTGAGCCAGGGAAGGGGCAGGCATGAGAACATGGGTGATGGAGGAGTGACAAAGGTGTAAACATTGGGAAAAAATCCAGAAAACAGACTTAAGTTGTTTTATATCAGAGTATCCAATAATGTGAGTTTCGGTATGGAACAACTGTTTATCCTCTTGGTATCTTCAGTAGTATTTTGGAAATGCCACCTGAGTGTGTGAGTGAGAGAGTGAGTAAGTGAGAATACATCTCTGCACAGAAAAAAGGCCAAAGAGCAAGTACTGGAGAAAAGAGAGGCTGAAGGTAGAAGTGATGATGTATCAGATACAAAACTGATCTGAAGAATGTCAATGAATTCAAATAAGAAGATGAAAGTTAAAAATAAAATTGCATTCCTCATTAAATAACTATTTAAGAACTTTAGGAGTAAGAAGTGAGTTGTGCATCTTAATTCTGCTCTTCTCTTTACGTAGCTGAGCAATCACACACTGCTAGTTCACACACAAAGCAGGTGTCTTTCTCTCCATTCACAAAAAAAAAAAAAAGACAGAGCATATGGCAGCCTGCTTCATTTAACTCAGTACAATTAAAATAAAGGCATCAAAGACACTCTTACTTGTACCATTTGACCAAATTATCAGAGGAGTTTCAGGTACTTGGAAGTGTGGAAATTTTTTTTGGGTGTATTTTGGTTTTGCTTTTCAATTTTTAACTACTACACTCTTAGATCTGGGATTTTGTATTATGCTGGTATCACAGTGCTTGTCCTACAATACATAATACAGGTTTTACAGTTTCCACGAATGCTTAAAACCCTTAAAATCAGGTGTTGGTTGATAAAAAGTCTTTCAACTTAATTCTGAGTTGTGAACTTTAAAATGCCAGCTGGATTTATATCTGATCAAATTATTAATTCAACATGTAAATCTTACATGGGATGGAAATTTAGATTGCTTTTCCCTCAACCTTAATTATAATTATAATTAAGTGATTAGTAGAAAGTATGGAAGGTAACAGTAAATAGTAACATGGAAAGAAAAAGAAAATCAGAATAACATCTATTTCATTGATGAGAAACTCTTCATTATAGTTGCTACATGTGAAAGAAACTTAATTTGGAAAGGAACTATTTCAGAACAGTCTTCTCTGCACAGAAGATTATATTTTGCAGGACCTCGAAGGGATTATGGCATTATCTTAGTATTCTGCTTACGAAAAGTCATTCAGTATAGAAATTATCAATGTATTGAAAAGAACAGCCAAAGAACCTGAGTCTGCTTTCCAATTAGTTACTGCAGACACCTATTAAGAAGGAAAACCCTCAGGGCATAAATGAGTTGCCCATGTCTTTATGAAATTTTGGTGCTGATGGTGAGGTGAAAAAACGAAACACTTTAAACAGTTGTAGAAGTCCAGAATCAATCTGTCTGACCTTCAGAAAAATAGAACTTATAACAACTGAATTCAAGAGTAAAGCGAGATAATTTCATTATGAAATTGTTAAAGGCCATGGAACTTCATAGCTTTTTTGTCAATTTATTTTTTTCAAAACAGGACTGTATTTTTCAAACGAATGTGTGTGTTTCTGTCCAGACAAGTACAGGATAGAAGGGAGGATTTATCAATATTTACTCCAACTTTTCTTTTTCCAGCAGACAGAAAGCACAAAGGAACCAAAAAAGCCTGCTTCCTTCCGGAATCTTCCAGGACCTAGGTTGGATGCCTAATGGAAGCTTCTGTCTTGCCAGACCTGGCTCTCCTTGGGAAGCTGTATTTCCCTACCCGCACTGGGAACAGCAAATCCCTAAGGGTCTGAGGCATCATTTCCTCACAGGGATGTTAAAACCCCTGTTTCTTCCCTTTGCTGCTTCATCTTGCATTTTTCTACATCTGTGTAGAGCCTTAAAGATTTTTACAATTTTTTGCTGCCTTGTCTCAGGAACACCTGGGTTTACCTTATGTTTTATTTATTGTTAGATTACTTGATAGATGTTGCTTGCCCTAGTTATATTTCTGTCTGACGAGAACAACCCAAAGACTTCAGACTTAAGTGCTCCTAATTTTAGGGTATTTTGAGGGTAATATTTACTTGTGTTTTTCAAGTGATTTGTTCATTCAAAATAGAAGTAAACAAGATCCTCCCAGGTAGATACACCCATTGTTTTAAAGCAATCTCCAATAACAAAAGATATGCTTAACTGAAGCTATTTTATATTTCAATGAAAATGTTCTCTTTGGTCTGTTCAGGTCCATTCAAGCACTTTGCCTTTGACAAAATTTTATGGGTAAAAATGAAAGCATAATATGCCTCTGTAGTTCAAAATGGTAAAAAACCCAGCATGAGACTACAACTATGAAATGAAGAAACAGCATATGTGAATAGCCATTTAAGTGTCTGAGAGTCTATCCATTGGCAGGCTTTGTTCTCCACCCAGTGAGTCTAAATGTATTAAGACCAAAATGCTTTAATGGTTCTCTAGGCAGGTCTGAGTTTTGGTGCTGAAAAGCTCTAACACAACACAGCCCTGCCCTGCTCTTACACCGAGGAGTCCTTTTTAGGGGATGTGAAGTGAAAGGTTTGTGTGCTCTCTTCCCGTGTATCTGAAATCATGGGTTTTTTTATTTGTGGGAGAAATGAAGGGCTGAATTCTGAGGTCTTTTTCTATGTCTTTCCCTGGGAAATGCAATATCAGATTGGAAAAAAATAAAGATTTAAGATTGTATGTTTGGATGCAGATCTATGTATTATAAATCCTTAACTAGCAGATAATGAAGGAAAAGAAAAGGAAAAGGAAATTATTTTCCCATGTCATGATATTTTATTGCTATAGTTACAACATTTGGTGTATTATTTTTTGGTAGCTTGATAGAAATATTAACTGTCATTAAAAAAAATAAATTCTACTCTTCCTGATGACGGGAAGAGCTTGAAAATAAGATCCAAATAATTATCTCAAGATTTAATAGCTAGAAAACAAATGTAAAGAAATTAAATTCTTTACATTACAATTCTTGTCCCTTTGAAAATTCTTTTGATCATGAGAGTCTCATTCAGGGTTAGGAAACGCTTGGAGTGTCAATGGCTCAGTTAATGGGATTCCTCAGCTACAAATCAGAACCAGCTGAAGAAATCAAGTTTATGGTGACTCATTACAGGTCACATCAGGCATAAATAGCAAATGTAATCAATGCCCTATTCTTCCCAGTTAATCAACAGTGGAAATAAACTGACTTTTTTACTTTCAAAGTAAGGTGTGTAGCCACTAATTACATATGTCAGACCAACTGCTAAACTGACATCATGGTTATTTTAAAATATAAACTCATGACAAACTGAAGCATATCCTTCGCCCTTTCTATCCTGTGGTGCTAGTGGAAAACCTTTCTACATCACTTTTGTCAAGGAAGATTCTAAAACCTCCATCTCAGTCCAGAATCTGTCTACTGGGTGATTTATATCTTTTCCAGTGAATATAGAAGGACATCCACACTCAGGAACAAACCAACGTACTTCTCATGACAGAGCTGTTTGAATGGTTTGAGTTTTCTGGAAGAGATTTTTTCTGGGGAAACCTATTTTGAAAGCTGTATAAAGCAATCAAAGCTAACTTTAGCTTAGTGTTATCCATGGAGCAAGTTCCTTGGAGCATTTTACTCCACTAAGCTACAGAATCTTCACAAAAATAGAAACCAGTCACAGGTGCTATAGTGAGTGTTGCCCTGACATAAGAGAGGCTGCAGAGGGTGTATGATTACATATCTGATACTACTTAAGGGTGTTGCCACATTTGGTTGTCAGCTCTAACTATCTCCTTTTCACTTCACCTGAATAGTACCATTTTAGAAAGGAACCTTCATTTGCTAGGAGCTAGTCTAAATTCAGGATCAGCCAGTCTTCTACGCTGCTATTTCAAGGAACTAAATGGCCTGAGAGAAACTGGCAGAGGGAGGACTCAGCAATTCTTTCCTTTTCCAGCCCAATGATAACTAGACTGGCAGCAAAAGGAGGAATCAACTGAAATTATGGATACTTGTATATTCAGGGAATTGGAGGGATGAGGTTACAGACAGTACTTCCCTGTAATGTTGTAGATGACTCAACTATTTCCTTTAAAAAAACCCCACCTCTCCACCTCTCAGTGGTTCTGTTATCAGGTGCCCTTCATAGTTAGGTGGAAAAACAAAGTCAAGTGAAATCGATTGGAACTACTTTTCCACTGTTTACCCAACCTCTTGATAGAGCCAACAGTCAGCTGCATTCACCAACAGCTTATGTGACTTGTGGATTAGTTGTTCTGGGAGATCAGAGGCTTCAGAGGTGACTGTGCAGAGAGTTCTCCACATTTACCTAGCTGTCAGGGTACCCAAGTTGCCTGTTACCAAACATAATGGAGAGTTTATTTTCTTATTTTCATGGCACCATTTTAACGATTCCTGAGCTGACCATTCCACGTATCTTATCAGAAGAACTTTCTGTCTCTGACCTGAATTCACTAAAGAAATACTTATTTCAACAATCAGTCTTCTTCTCCAAAGAGACTGTGCCTGTCTCTTTCTCTGACTACTTGTATTGTTAGATACCTGAGTTCAAATTAGAACCTATTCCTTTCGTCTGTCTTCAAAATTAGACTCATCTAACAACCCCCCAGAACTTACAGATGTGTGGCAGTTAGCTGCAAAACCCTTGTGTTCTGGTTTTGCCAAGCTGCCTGCCAGGAACAGAAGATGTACACCAACCACACTGTTTCTAGTTTGCTAAACATAGAGTTCACTTATTCTAGGCCCCACAGTCACCTGTGTTGTAGTGGCACAGCTCCAGGATGTAAAAATATTAACCATTTTCAAAGCTTAATTTATCAGACCGATGAAATTATTGGTGATTAAGTTCATTTTCATAACTTCTGTTTTTGATTAATTAGTATTAAGACATATTTGCTTGGCAGTATTTATCAGACCATCTGTACTTTATTGAATATCTTTCACTGATTTAGTTGAAAGACTGATATCTGCACAGACAAATTCCTAGTTCACCTTCAATGCCATCTGAACTAATGGCATATTTAAAATAGGAACAATAATTATTCTAAACAAGATGAGGGATGAAGTTATGGCCAACGCCTTTGGAAACCAACACTGTTAGCTTTTACTTCCTGTACGCTTATGTGGCTTCATTAATAGTCATCTGTGGACTCATGTAAAGAATGGAAGAGACTTTTAGAATCTCCCTCTCACATCAAAAATTTTCATTTCGTAATGTATGTGAAAGATGGGAGCATTGGTGATAGAAAATACTACCTATAAAAAGTTGCACTTTCAAGGAAGAACTCATGATTTCAAGGATTTTTTTTCCTTTTAAGAGTCTAAGCAGTTTTGTATTCTGCCTTTTGTTTTGTTAAAAGAAAAGATATAAATATATTTTTAAAAATAATTACTTTTACTGTTGAGATCTGTGTTTCTGAAACTTACAGTTCTTAGAGAGAAGACACATTTATCACTGTGCGTTTTCCTACATCTACCTTTGAGTCATGATACCAAACCACCCCAGTCCTTGTGGTTTACGTTTTTGACAAGTTTGACATTTAGCTCTTTAATGGCTGTTGGAGAGCAAAAGGCAAAGGAATTTCCATGTTGACTGAGGCTACAGGAGATTGTCAATGTCTAAACCCAGATGGCAACTAAGGCCCACTCAGCTGCTCACTCAACCACCCCCATGGAAGACGAAAATCAGAAAAGTGAGAAACCTCATGGGTTGAGATAAAGACAGATCAATAGGGAAAGCAAAGGCTGCAAACACAAACAAAGCAAACCAAGGGATTCATTCACCACTTCCTATGGGCAGGCAGGTGTTCAGCCATTCCCAGGAAATCAGGGCTCCATCACGCATAACAGTGACTTGGGAAGACAAACACCATCACTCTGAACATCCACCCCTTCCTTCTTCTTCCCCAGATTTATATGCTGAGGATGATGTCATGTGGTCTGGGATATCCCTTGGGTCAGTTGGGGTTCTGAGACCTTTCCCAACTCCTTGTGCACTCCCAGTCTCCTTGCTGGTGGTGTGGGGTGAGGAGCAGAAAATGCTCTGTGTAAGCTCTGCTCAGCAGCAATAAAACATCCCTGTTATATCAACACTGTTTCCAGCACAAATCCTAAACACAGCCCCTTACCAGCCACTATGGAGAAAACTAAATCTACCTCAGCCAAAACCAGCACAATGGTTTGCTGATGTTCGCATTTCAGCTGTTATATTAGAAACCCCATTACAGGAAAAAAAGAAACACATCTTATATGCAAAGCTGAGAATTCACGGTTTGCTTAATTAAAGTAAAAAACATCTAATAAAAATAGAGGAAACAGTTGTTACAATGATACAGACAGCCACAGATCATCTTATCTATATAATCCAGGAATGTCTTAATATAATACCATTAAGATTATTACATACATTTTTCTAATACTTACTCCTTTTCTGTGAAGTTTTGCTCAACCTTGTTTGCTTTCCTGGGTTCTGAAGTCAATGGCAGCAGTTTTTCTTGAGAAAAAGGGAAGCAGGGTGAGTTACATCAAATCTCAACACCCAAAATTCAGAGGACTGCAATGCAGATGCTGGGACTTTATTTACTCTCATCCTTGAGTTCAGTTAAGGGAAATTTTATGCTTTGAATGTGCTCTGCACCCTGTTTTTCTTTTTTGGTCTACAGTTCTGCATTATATCTGACTTTATATTGAATATTTAAAGTTTATTGCAAATTTGATCCTTATTAATTTTATTATCCCTAAAACCTTTTCTTATGCAGCTCCTAAAGTCACATTCCTTTAACAGTCTGGAACCGAACACTGTTGAGGTTTCTATAACTGTAGATCCTCTGCTATAATCCATTCCTTATACTTTCAAAGCCTGTGCTATCTCTTCATACTTGAACTCTGCACCACATCATTATTCGGGAGTCATAGATCGCTCATTCTAAAGAGATTAGGTATTTGTTAACACAAGCTGCCACTTACAGATAATATATCCAAATTATTTTAGCAATGAGCTTTACACCACACAGTTGTACAAAGCAAATTAAAACAAAACAAGTTAGTTAGCAGTTACCTGCTCCCCAGGCAACTGTTGCAATCTAAACCAAAGCTCAGGGCATGGTCTAGACCCAACCAGACACAGCAAGCCTGACAAACCCCAGTAAAGAGCATGTGCAGCATTTGAAGCCTTTCATCTTTTTATATTAGCAGTGGCAACACTAGAGGTACTGGTATACAAAATAATATGAAGATTCCCATAAATTACTGGGACTAGCAGCACCTTGGCAGAGCTCCGAGTGCTGTTTCAGGATGCAGGACAGGAAGCCTACAGTGCAGGTGGCTGCACCTCCAGCTGGCCAAAACCACCCTGCTACTTGATACAACTCACTGAACGTGAATTGTCATGTTCAGGATGACAGTGACTCCAATCATTCCTATCTGCCCTGTAAAAGGTTTATCACTCCTCTTACCCTTTTAGGAAAGACCCTGCTACATTTTCCTGCCTACTGCAGGTTAATGGTTGTGCTCAATGATCCGGGAGATCCTTTCCAACCTTAATGATTCTATGATTAAATGGTTCTATGAGATATATAATGTATTGGGAAGAGAGGGGAGGGATCTACATCTTCACACAGCTCGTATTCAACGTAGGCTGATCTCTGTGTTCAGGGTGTGTGAGGGCTGTACTTCAGTGGGATCTAGGTTCCTAAATATGTGAGTGTCTCTAGATGAGTTTTCATATTTCATCTTTATGCTGTCTATCCTTAGCAGCTGGGCATCCCCCAGGTAAGCTTCTTGGGCCAGGGCATACCCAGGTAGGTGGTATTTGAAGGAATATTCTCTCCCTGCATGTGTTTACAGGCTCATGAGTTCACTCATTGGACGAACAAAGACAACAGTTTAAAAACTGTGACGAACATGAAAGTTAAGGAAGACAACCTCTGGGCTGTGAAGTTCTGAGATGAAACAGGAATATAATATTTAGGAGCATTGTGATGCTGTGACAGCAACACAAACCAAAAAAGCAGGTAACAAAATGTTCTTTTTCCAGCAAGTACTGCTGCACATGGCCTGGATGGTTTTTTGTGCAAAAAAAATGTGGCCCTGGAAAAGTTAGGGAGAACCTTACTGTAGACTAAATTCTTATCATGCTGCCCAATGACATATCTGGCTGAAAATTACTGTTTAATTTGAATCCTAAAGATAAATTTCTTTGCTATTATTAAAAAAAAAAAATCTACTCTTGATAAAAGACCAGAAAAGAGATATTATGGTGTCTTTTGCCTACAGTTCCAGCTGGTTATTGATGCAAGTTAAAATAATATATTTTTGAATATAACACCTTTTTTTTTCCCCCAAATGACTACCCTTTTATTCACTGACTTTTTAAAACTGTTCAAAAATTTGCTACGAATGTGTAGGAGTTGAAGTATATTTTCTTGTTAAAAATTTCTTCTGTATGAGCTCTGGTGTTTTCTGTTTATCACTCATGCTCCTGAGTTTCTGATTCTGAACATGAAAGCCACAGAAGAAAATTTATCCCTTTTTTCCTTATGCCATTCATTTCATAAAGGAGCAATTATGTTCATCATTATTACTTGGACAAAATATGTATCTGTACCTTGTAAATCTACTTTACTTCTGAGGATTTTTCAATATACCGTAATTGAATTCACATTTTCTGGCATCTCTTAATAACCTTTCCTGTTCTTAGTATTACAGTGAAGTAAAATGCTCGTAAGTGGACGCAGAATGCAGCAAAGTGAGAGTCTCCTCTTCCTCCTGTGATACAGATATTGCAGGCAGTCTACACAGTTCTGCAGTCATTCAGAGCTCAGTAGCTGTGGCTGCTGTAACACAATCCAAGCATATTTAGCTCTTCCAAGACTTCTACTGAGTTTCACTCTCCTGGAGGTTGCTGAGTTTCTTTGAGAGAATAGACCTGGTTGGTGGATTTCAGGGTTTCCAGAGGGAACAATTTCAATATGGAAGGTAAGACAAGCTCAGTGGTAGGTTGATTGACAAGGGCTTCCAAGGTCAGCCGTGCCTGAGAGACACTGGTGACTCTCTTGACCCAACACAGACATCAGCTCAAGTGACCAGAGGTTCTGAGAGACAGGGGGAACGACAGGCGATTCTCACAGCTTTTATACCATCACTTTTATATACAACATCAGAAGGACAAAGATTGGTGTGTTTGAATTTACATTTCCCCAGCTGGGGTATCTACATCATTGTACCACCTGGTGAAGGATCACAGTTCTTTGCAGAACAAGAATAAACGTAACTGGGATGGATTTCAGTAATAACTAGAGGGGATTCACGAGCTGTAACACAGTTTATAGCAACTATAAACTCAGTTTTTACTGTTCTAATATAAGATCCATGGTTAACTGAGTAAAAAATTCCAGACTCTAAAAAGTTTTACAGAAAAATTAAGAAGTGAAGAGGAAGGAAATGTGAAGGCAGTTGGCAGTTCTTAATACTGCATTACTACTCACCTCCTTCATTTATTGCCAGCTTCTTGGTTTATCTACCTGTCATCTCTCATTGTATTTAATTAAGTTCATAGAAAACAACATTCCCTATTTTTCTCTTTATGAAACCATCTCCAATTCAGACTTGAAACCTCTCCTCTTCTCAAAAACTTTGTTCATCATTTAGAAAGTTGAAACAGTAGCAGGTGATGAATATTCATGTGCTATTTCCTGGTTTGTTTTTTTTTTCATTGCACCCGTTCAGAGTAATAGTAACAGTTAAATAGCCCTCCTCTTTACCACTCCTGCACATATTTCTCATATGAGCTTCAAATTTCAATTCCTGTAAATAGCTCAGTGATCATATTTTCCTGTCAGCTCACCCTCCCCCACTGCACTGGAGCCATTACTGGGTTTAATGACTTCATTTCCCAACATTTTCAATATCAAGACTTTTATAGGCAAAAATAAAATGATTAAAAAACTGTACAGGTGTCTATGGGACTGTTTCTTGCAGAAGTGTGGCTCAGGAGAAGAAAGAATGCATCCAAAAAACCTGTTTGTGCCTTGTGTGTTGGGCTAAAATATGTGTGTTAGATACACATCTATGCTACTTCATCTATATGCTAATGCCTCTTACCTCTCTACCTTCTGTCAGGTATAAATGCAGGTGTAAAGGGAAGTTGTGTCTATTTCCTATTTTCACCTGATTTGTTTGATAAGTAAGTCTCTGTGTCCGCATTTATCTTCATCTATATTAATGCATGCTATTAGATGATCCTCTTGGTCTCTGCATTTCTGCCTATAAGTAACATGCATTCAACAATGTTCTTGTACTTCTTTGATTTGAGCTGCTTAGTTTAAAACAGCAAAATCAAGCAGTATTGTAGTAGAAGTCATGGTATTGCATGAATTTAGAAGTCATCTCCTGGGCAGGACCAAAGCCCCACAAGTCATCACCTTAACCAAGGAGTCAGACTGGAAGGAGCATTTGTTAGTAATGGCAATGTCTGTAAAATAAAGAGTTTAATCCCCTGCATTGAGCCCTGGTAAAATTATATTTATTATATCGATCTACAAAGGTTACATGCATTCCATTGGGCATCAGGACAAAATTAGATTTGATATTATGGCTAACAGTAACTCCCAGAAGGCAAATGTTGTGACAATGAACTGTGAAAGGGCAAACTCTAAATGCTGATAGAAAAGGTTAACAGCATGCTGGAGGACGTAATACAAAAGGAACACCCTACACTCTACAGATTTGACTAGAAAGTGTGTAAGAGGCAGTTCCAAAGACAATGAATACCAAGAGAAAAAAGGCAGCTGTCGGGGCTTAACCCTGGCTAGACACTAAGTACCACACAGGAACTCGTTCACATCTCCACCACACTCCACCACTTGGGGGATGGGGAGGAGAATCAGGAAAAAAAAAAAAAAAAATCGTTGGGTTGGGAAAAGGACGGTNGGTTGGGAAAAGAACAGTTTAATAACTGAAATAAAGTAAAATAGTCTAGTTATCATACTGATTCCGAAACACAGCACTGCACCAGCTATCAGGAAGAAAATTAAGTCAACCCCAGATGAAACCAGAACAGAAGACCACATCATTAGGCAGAAAAATGAGCATATTTTCTGAGGCTAAAGAAGCCTTCTTAAAAAACATATGGGAATCTTGTGTAAATAACACAATATAAAACAGATCTTGTCCAAATAAGACAGATGCCAGGTCTGGTGTAATTAGAAATAAGGAAAGCCAAGGGAAGCTCAGAAAAGTGGCAAGTAAATGACAATAATAGCACTGACATGTTTTCCATAACAGAAAAAAAAAAAAATCAACACCCCCCCCCAAACCCAAACAAACGAAACCCCCTAAACCCAAACAAGGAAGAACATACAATAACACAGGATCAAAGAAATTAATGGCGTGAGAAGGGCCATAGATGAAATAAAATAAAAATTAAAGGGAATTAATGTTCTTTTCAAATAATCTTTACAGCAGATAAAAGACAGGGAAAGTTTTACACCGATGTCCCTTTTTTATCTCTCTTCCATAACTTTAAAGTCTCTGAAGACTTAAAAAAACTTGAAAGAACTTACAAGGTCTCAAGTGCAGTAGTAAATAAGCTGTCATAGCTGCATTTCATCCAGGATCAGAATTAAATGAAGTGTGAAAAAGGTGACATGCCCATGGGACCTGCTATTTTTCTCCTGAAAAAAAAACCTGCTTGTCAATGCAGAAGAAGCAGGATTTTATGCCCCCTGGTCCCCACCTTTCCCTGGCATTTCTTCTTTTATCTTGACAGCTTTTTACCACATCTTCCTGGGGCTTTAATCAATCCTTTCTGCTTTTACAAACCTAATTAATATAGTCATAATTGAGTCCTCCTAATTAAAGTGTACTCATAACTCTTCCTAATTTTCCACCTTTCCTATTTATTTCTTCCTTGTCCATCTTTTCTATCCAATGGTTTCTGTAGGCTTCAAGTCACTCCTTTCTAACAAGTTTCATGTGTAACTCCACAGCAAGAAAACTGTGGTTTCTTCCTGTTTTATTAGAAATCTGCATTGGATGTTTAAGCTCTCAGTGATGATGACAATGTCTCCTTTTAGGAATGCTGCCTGACAAAAGAAAGAAGGGTGATACCATAGGTGGGTAAGAAACACTATGAATATTAAAATAATTACAGGTGCTGAGAATAGAGTTACTTTCACATACAATTTCACATTTTAGAGAATAATTTTCCAGCTTTAGTCATGCACATGTTGAGCATCCATCTTCTTCACTAGTCAGCCGAGAGAGACAGGGTGTTTCTGCAGACAGTTGACCACATACCAAGAGAGGAGGCTGGTAAAGATGTTTTACTGAGCAAAATTGATTCTGCTCATGTTGGTGTGACAATGTCTAGTGCAGAGGCTCTTGGGATTAAAACCAATAGAGTTCTTTATGTTGATTTTTTATGAAGCTATGAAAAAGAAATTAGCATAATTGGCTTGAGGTTTCACTAAAATTAGAATTACTCCAAAGGGAAAGAAAGGCTGTTTGGGTTTGGGAAAGATTTATTTTCTGAGTTTGAACCATTTACTTAGCCCTAAATTAAAACAAAGAGGGGGGAAAAAAAGTGTATGATTTTTGCATACTTTTTCTTTATTTCAGAGATACCAGGGATCAACTTCGGAGTTGAGAAATACCCTTGCGGGAAACAAATGAAGTGACAGAAGAGTGGCAGGAATAAGAGTTGTTATCCAAAATGTTCCTGACACCATCACAACCCTTCAAGTGTTTGTTAAATAATATATTAATAGTACATGCAGCCTGGGAAAACATCGTTCTGAACAGCTGCTGTAGAGAAGGCAAATGTGATCACAATGGTAAGGCAACAGGCTGGGTTCTAACCAACAGCCTGGTAGCAAAACCTGCTCACTCCCAGTTGCTCTTAGAAATAATTTAGTACTACTTTCTGTGTGCAGCTTCAGTATATTTACAGTTCCAAGTGCAGCTTTATGAGGAGCACAAGTTCATCGAGGGCTGCTGACGCTTCATGCAACAGTCATCAGTGCACTCTCTTGCCATCTTTCACTTGTTCTGGCAGGCTGTCGTGTTATATTTCAAGATGGCCAAAACCATAAACACCCTCGATGTCCTTGATGACCTTAATATCTGGTCCGAGGCAAATACCAGTAATGATCTGCATCTAGATCATGTGTCTCTCTCCATAAAATCCTTCAGTCTAGACATTGTATGTGAAATACTAAAGCTAACTCTGAAAAGACATCACTCTGAGGTGTGAAATTTGCCCACTTGCTACAAAAGCGCACCATGCTTCGCTGCACGTTAAAGACTTGTTAGACATTTAGACAAGAACAAAGGTTGATATTGACTCTCTAGCAACACAGGCAAAACTGTTTGTGCCAGACCCACAGACACCGGCATCCTTCAAGCAGGTGTGGTGACAAGAAGTCCTCTTTCTGCTTGGATGGCAGATGTGGGACATAGAAGTATGAATGATCCCAACAAGTGGATGACAATTATGAAACTGGTGTGCCCTAAATGTTTGGACTTTTGTTCAGGCAAACTAAGAGTTCAGTTGTTGGTGAAACCTGAAATTTTCAGCAGCAAAGAGGAGGAGAGACTGTCAGTGTATCAGCCCAGGTATTCAGGGTGAGAGAAAGGTTTAGAGGTTATCTCTAGACAGGTGGATGTATTTTTTCTTCTTTTCACTTCTATAAAGCTCTGCAGATGTGTTTGGTTTGGGTTTAGTAAATGTATCCTTTTTCATTTTCCTCCAGCTTGAATTAAGCGTGAACTTTGGGGTAACTTTAATTGGTTATAATGTGATACTTCACACCTCCAGGTGTGGTGCTTAGGGACTGGGAGTTATCCAGAGGGTATGCACAAGCTATTTTGGGAAATGGAAATTCAGTGTCCTTGGAGAGCTTCTTCGAGTGAACATTGTCAACCAGAAAATTATTCTGATGCTCAAAAAGAAAATAGGAAACACATCTCAACCAGTGGTTTCAAGGGAAGTTTTGATGTCAATTAATTTATGGTTTTAGATTTCTGTGGTAAGGAGAGTCCAGGAAAGCCTATACAGCTAAATATGGACCTGTTTTCTTAAAATGATGTAGCCAATCTAAACAGAGGTTTTGCTGCATGGATTTGAATGTAAATTCTCATAAATTGCTTCAGGAAATCTTCATTAAAACTTCCTGGTCTGACTGTGATGGGTCAGCCCACCATACACGCCTGTGTCAGCTAATGATGGGATTTTGTTATCAACACCAGAATATTAGTAAAAACTCTATTGCAGACCTTAAAGAATTAGTGTTTTTGTATTTTTTGTCGCTTTTACATATGGTTTATGATTTGTGACAGCTACCAACCAGAACATACCTCCTTGCTTGTGAAACATTTGCATCACTTCACAGCTGACTCCTCCCCACCTCAAATTTACCCCATCTTCCTGCCAGGCCTTCTCTGTCCAAGTAACTCCCAACATGGTACCTCCTTCTGAAGTAATGTTTCTAAAATACTATTGCAGATTTTCAACCTCATCTTGAAAACAGACCTTGAGCCAGACCTCTTTTCCCCTCAGGTATAAACAGTGAAGCCCCGTGCTGGTTAGAAGTTTAACTTGTGCTCGGGATAATACACTAAAGAAAGCTCTTGGCACTTGCATTTAGTTACATTTTTTTAACAGATTGGATTCTTATGTCCATAAAAGCATCTTCATTTCTTCCCAGTCTTTCTCTTGTGTAACAAACACCTTAAGGCAGAAAATGCTTTCAGATGCACTTGACAATAATAGGAGTTCTGTCTCCATAGAAGGAATAAAATTTCAGTAGATAGATTGGAGAGCAAAATATGATTTAATAGCCTAAATCAAAGCTTAGTGATGCCAGTGAAAACATCCCCGTGGAAAGACTGCAAGAGGAAAAGCAAGTCGATATGAAGGCCATCAGATCAAGGGTTCCAGATATCAAATTTAGGTGATTTCTTTGGAGACGGCTTAGCATGAAGTTAAATACACCTCCACACATAAACAAACACCCCCACAGTCTTACATAAGATTGGTTTTGGTCCGAAAACAGAGACAAAGAGAAGAATCTCAAAATGTCTTTTTTGGCTTTTGTTAGAATTTTTGCTTATCTTTCTTTGCATCTGTGCTCCTTCCTTATAAGTGAGGCTTTCCTTTTTATTGCTAGTTGATGTGCAATTTTTCTGTCTGAGATCATTCACAAAGAACATAAAAGAAGTATTTTTTTGATCCTGACTTCAGAGAAAGAAGTCAGAAATGCATTGAGAAAGAGAGTTAAACCTTACATGAAGAGAAGGGAGAGAGCTGGCTGGTGTTTATGCTCTGCACAATGACCATTGTCTCTCAGCTTTATTCCTAGGACATGGTAGAAACATGGAGCAATTCAGTCATGTACTGGAAGTAACTCCACTTTCTGCTAACCTTTTTGACAATATAATAGTACTCTGTGCAGGAGCACATGCTACTAAGGGGTGTTTAGAATTAACACTAAGGTTCAGGACATTTTCCCACATCCAAGTACAATGTAGTGTATTCTACAATCACTTGTCTGAGCTGTCAGTGACTCTGTCACTTTTGATTGCCTCTCTCTGAGTCTCAGAGTTGCTTGACATGGCTCCAGTCAAGGAGGTCTGGTGAAAAACATGCCAATGGCCTCACTAGGAACCTGGCATGCCAACCACCATGTGATACATATTCTTCATAACCTCAGATTAAAAAGCACAGATGTAAAAAAGCCTATGAACCTCAAATGATGCAAGAGTCCATCAACTTTTAAAGCACAGTCGTTGTAAAAACATTGGTGATTTTTTCCCCCCAAACATTTAGTAATTTTACTGGTAGCTGCCACTAGTTAAAATATTTTACATTCCATATGCTCGGTATTCAACCTGAGAGAGAGGGGAAAAAAGGCTGCCAAGACACTGCGTCATTCAACCTTTGCTCTCAAAATAGTTGTAATACATGGAATACTTCTCTGCATCCTTCTCTGCAATCACAGTTTGTCTTTCAATTGTGGAATCTTTGTATTCCATTGCATTGCTTATCATTTGCACTGCAGATAATAAAGTTTTTATAGTGTGTGTACTTTAATAACAATTAGCACCAACTCTCATTTTTAATATCTCACTTCCATCTATCTCGGCAGCCAGGAATGTTCCTGGAAAGGCTGTTCTTTCACACCTCAGCACTGCCCAAAAGCTCTCTTCTATAGTGGAGGCAGTTTGATGTTGGTGTCAAGGAGAGCCATTCTGATTCTGAGGAGACTTGCCTTTGTGTGACTGTAAATTTAATATTTTAAGTGCCTTCTCGTATCTATCATCAACTCTCATGGATTTGCTCATGGTCTGTAACTGAAGTTTATCGAGATGCACATTTTGCCACCTCCACATCTGTCTTCTAGCGTTATTTGCAATAGTGAGGACTCAAGTGATTTAAATGTCCATTCATAACCTTGTTACAAAATTCTCCTTCATGCTGCATTTTCTTCTGAGACAATAGTCTGTTCTTGAGATCCTCCATAGTGTACAGCTGAAAGGTCTTCAGCTTTTCCTGTGGATCATTCCTTTGTCCCTTTGATTGTCATTTCTGTTACTGATGGAATTAATGTGCAGCAAGATATGACAGCACTTTGACATCAGAAATTGTGCAAAGTTGTTAATAATATCTTTTGTGATAATGTTTCTACATGCAGGTATAGCCTGCCACAGATTTTCTCTGATGCTTACGGTTCCCTTTAACAGAGTCTTAAATATTTCAGCTGTTAATTCAGCGTTGATATTTGACTGGCTGTGGGGAGGTGGTGGTGTGCTGCGAGTGAATTCTCTTTGTTGAGTAAATTGTACAGACTACCTGCCAGTAAACTGCAGTTTTCTGTCTGAAACAGAACAAGCTGGGATAGCAGGCCCAGTGGAAGAGCTCCACTGCTTTGTCTTGTTTCTTTACAGAAAAAAGTAAGTTTGCAATATTGAAGCAGTGAAAGAAATAATTAATATTTGCTTCTAGTTTGTTCTGTGGTCTGTGAGGTACACAGTGCCCAGACATTATATCTTCCTTCTGCTTTCCCTGCTTTTCACAGCTTTTATGAAACCTGGAGACAATTAGGAAAGCTGCTGAAGGAGCTGGGCGCAGAAGTAAACTCTGTCTTTATCCTCCTCATTGCTTTGAGGAGAACCTTTACATATCTCCAGCCCTCTCTTATCACCCTGTAGCTTTTGCACTTCATCTGCATGAATGATAATGGTGGGTAGTCAAAAATATGTGACTTTTTGGAAAATATTCCTATTTGGGGTATAGTTAATTTACATCTGAGTGTTCTAGTTGCAATTATCCCTGACTGCCCACATCCCTTTTCATGTGGATGGTGTCTTTCTCCTGACAGTAAGAGTGGACCTGACAGAAAAGCCACTTTTCCTCACTCCATCACCATGCAGTGCCACTTGTCCATGTACACAGAGGCAGTTACAGTTGGTATCATTGTTTTTTAGGTGGTTGTTGCAGACTGGATTATATGAAAGTAACAATATAGGCATTTCCCCCTTGCTCAGGCATCACCCAAACCACTCAGACAGTGTAGACAGCTTAAAAAGATGTTGGTAGAAAGGTTTAAATTTCTTTTATCATTTGGTATGATTCTGATCTATTGCCCAGTCTGTGTCCAGAGTCAGGACATAGGTCCTGGGAGGCAGTGAGTGAATATCATTCTACAGTAACTGACATAGCAATCTAGTTCTGAAGGAATTTTAGCTTTGCTACCCTGCTATTCCTAGTGGAGGGACCAGGCAGTGAATGTGATCTGCCACAGCTTGCCTCTACTGTTTTCAATTCCAGACAGCAGTGTTGGCATCTGCAGCTCTGTGCAGGACACACAGATGCTCTTTACCACAGGTCTGACTCCATACGACCTGCTCAGTTCTATGTATCAACCAATGCTATCCAAGATGTGGTGGAGCAACTGCCCTCCTAATGAAACAGCTTCCAATGACAGCTCTTGCCAATGCCTGTCTCTGGTGCCAAGCACCCCAGTTATCCTTAAGTGAGTGACACTTCTTCACTGTGAGACTTTGGCAGTGGTTTCATTTTAGTTCTGTCTAGGCAAATATAGAGCTTCCTTACCCTTCAATAGATAGACTTCTCTCTATCCAGCTTGTGAACCCATTAATGATGTTAAAAGGACTTGTTCTCTTCCACTAATTTACTTTGGACTATTATTACAAACAGATACAGTACTAAGTGAAGAGTAACAGAGTAACATACAGGACCCTTGGAAGGCAGGTAGAACTTTCCTGGTAGCCAGCCAACAGCTCTGTTGAAAAATTTCATCATGCATTGTTTGAGCTCAGCATTTTTCCGTTTTCTGTCTTTTTTACGTTTCTTCCTGAATACCCTGTCTCAGATTTAGTGCTGGTAAGCTGATGCATCCACAAGCTTTAGTTGAAATTGTCTGTATGTTAACAGAATCAGCAGAAATTTTAGCCTTCATCTTTTCTTTGGTATTCTACTTTGATTTTGCATTACCAAAGTGATTTTATGATTGGTCATACTATAATATTAATGTAGTTTTTCTTGATTGCCATATCACTTTTTTGTCTGATACAGAGCTGAAATACTCTTTGTACTGGGCTCACAGCTTATGCTTCTTTACATCGAGCTGTTTTTGATGATTGGGTTTGCCCCTCTTCCTGGTCTCAAACGCACAAAGCAGGATGGCTGGTTTTGTTATTTTTGTACGTGTAAACATAATTCATATTCAAGTAAAATTATTTCCTTGAAATTACTACTTATTTTCTTCATATAACATGTCTTTCAGTCAGGCTCCAGTATTAAAAAATTGCAAATAGTATTTATGATTGAAATATGCAGGGTATTTCCTGCAGTATCCCCCAAATCCTTTTTTACATTCTGGTGTTCCTACGGGTTTCTGCTCCTGCTTTGAATTAGCCTCATTTCAGGTTTCCACTCTGAAGCCAGGTAAGTGCCTGCCCCATTTTCACAAGTCATTTGGAATATGAGCTCTGTTCCTGGTTTTGCATGCACATACAGGTTTCAGAAAAGATGGTTTGGCTCCCCAAGCATTTGTACTAAAACCTTTTCTTTGTTCCACTAAACACTCTGAAATCTGATGGTATATTGCTGTCTTCTTCCATTCTCATAGATTTAATTGATGTGGTGCCTTGTGGATTGGCAAACGCTTTTGGAAATTTCCTAAGAAATTACCTGAATGTGATCATACCACAGACTTACTCTATTGCAGTGTTTTCAGTCCTTGTTATTCCTCTATGTAGCTTGGGAGTAATCCTGTAATTTTACTATTATAATCAAAAGAAGGTGTTACTTTTAAAGAGTTGATTTCCTTGTTAAAGACAAAAATTTTGTAGGCTGCCATGCTTAATATTTTCATTACGCTGAAGGAAAAGATCTACTTAATTATCCTCTTTTGAGTGAACTTTAATCTTTTTTTTAACTCCTGGGTTCTGATTTTTCATCATGCTAACACCATATTTAGGATTCAACAAGGGTTAAAAGAAACAAAAGACCTGACTTAGTCTTTCCATTCCTCCTTCCTTACATGGCACTGTATCTCTTACATGGTGTTTTTTTAAAGTACTGTTCCCTAAGGAAATCATTGCAATGAATGCCCAGAAACACTGTGCTCAATGTGCATTAACCCGCGTTTAAAACTACAGAGAGCACTGATCAATAATCTTTGCAGTTTGACTGGGGGCATTGCATCTCACCTGTATCAAGAAAGGCTATGTTGTAGACCCCAAAGTCTTCTGAGGTCCTGATATGCACCCCAGAGACATCTTATCTACAACAAACTCCCAGCACAAGCCCCTTCTCAGAGAAACGAGAAGCTGTCTCACATGCCAGGGGGAAGAATGGGCAGCCTTTGAGCTGAGCAGTTTCTATGTCAGTATTCTGGTGAAACACAGCTGAACACACCCACAGATGAAGCTTGTTTATTCCCTTCTACCGCTGGAGAGGGACATGGTGCCTTTAAAGCAGGCACAGCTGCTCACGACAGGGATGATTGCTGGAAGTCTGACCGCTTCTTGGCTTCCCCAAAGTTTCCATTTCAGAGGAGTAGTGGTTTGTCCCATCCCAAACCACTGTTCTCCAAATGGTGGTGGTCTAACTTCTCATGTGCCATGTGAAAAGGAAGAGATTTCTTCAAACCCTTAGTGTTTGATTAGTCTGTCCATGGCCCATGAAAGACAAGACCCTTGTGCCCCACCAGTCTGTCAGGGGCCCATTATGGGGACTCTTCACTGAGTGGTTCACCAGATCGGAGGGCAGCTCGACCGACTTGTTTGGGATCTTGTGCCAAACAGAGAGATCCCTCTTGGGTCTCCACACCTCCACCCTCTGCCAGCCACTGCTGGTGCCTTTAAAGGACTCACATTAACAGTTTAAAGAATAATACTTTTTATTAATAAAATTGTGGCAGGTTAAGGTTTGAGGACTGACGGCGATAATCTCACTGCAAAAATGTATTTAAAGCAGTATACTAATTCAAAGCAATATACTAATAACCTACTAAAAGCCAGCTCAAGACAACCGTTCAGCATGCTCAGAGTATGGTTCTTATCTAATAGGCTTCTCCTATGGGTGAGGAGACAGGCTCATCCTGTTGACTGACCCCAGAAGTATTCCATCATACAATGGAGTCTTCCCCAACTTTTCCTCATTCTTAACTTTTATATTCTTTCTTTATGTTTAGGTAGAGCTTGACTGACTTCAGTCATACATGTTACTCATTGAGGGGTGGTTGTATCTTGGTGGCAGGTATCTCAGGATAGTACCTGAGATAACCTCAGGATGGGGACGTGTCAGCCCAAGGAGAGTGATGTCCCCACAGTTGCTGGTTGAACAGCAGGGCAACTTCCTTTATCTCCCTTGATTTTCAGCTGCTGTACAGCTTATCAGCTGGAAAGTACCAATGAGTTCCCTCCTGTGCAAGAGCCTGGCCACAGTGTCTCCACTCTACCCTGATTAGTCGCTCTTAGATTATATTGTATGTGGGAGATGAGTCTGTTGACCCTGTTCGATTTCAGGGAGTAGCAACCTCTTTTTCCTCTATAATTTCTGTACTGTTATCTATTTACCTCCACTTGTCTTCCCACACCATGGCAATGCCTCTGAGGCAAAGGTGTTTCTCCCTTTATAGCTTTTTGTCCTCTGCTGGAGAAAAGGACCCTGTAAAATTGTACAGACTTCATTGCATAGGATACAACCAGTCCCTACTCTCAAGCTTTCCTCTAAAACAGAGGACATGAGAACTTTCCTTTTTCCTTAATGGGAGTTGTAACTGGGATATTGTCACAAGCCTAAGATATTTATATCTCAGGTTTATAGAGTCCTGGGCCAAAGTCCATGTTTTAATCCAGCACTGGCTCATGGAAGTGTTCCAGATAAGAATTAAATTCCTTTGCTTGTGAACACTTCAACTTTTATTTATTTATTTATTAATTCTTTTTAATGAAAGATCATGAAACAGAACTAAAATGACAACGTGATTCTTTCTGGTCAGGGAATTAGTATCACTACTTTTTTTTATGAGTAGGAACACCTTTCAGATATTTTTTCATATCCACCTGCCATTCAGAGAGCTGCTGGAAAATGCAGTATCCCACCCAGTATCCTCCCAGGGTGGTTTTAAATATTGATGAGGCAGGGGAAATAAATGCAACAGCTAGGCTATTTTCAGAAGCTTAAAATTGAAAATGAAGACCTAGAAACAAGAAGAATTTTGGTCTCAGAGTTCAATGACAGAACATAATAGAGATTCCTGGATTCAAATTTAACTGCAATAAGAGCTTTATATTTAAAAAGCCCTTTACAATCATTGTCCTGACATTATCTGATTTGCTAAAATCCCTGTTCCAACTGACATGACTTCTATGGGAATGGAGAATTTAGTTTTAACTGCTCAGACACTCAACTAGTTACCTGCTCAGTGAAGGAAAAATGAAAAGAGTAAAGTGGTGGGGATGGATGATGGGGAAAATCTGAAAGCCTTTTATACAGAGGGTTAGAATGGAAAAGCTTGTTTTATTCTGGTCAGATTTAATGGTTTAACCCCAGCCGTCAACTAAGCACTACACAGCCACTTTGTCACTCCTGCCCTGAAGTAGGATTGGGGGAAGAGAAATGGAACGGTAAAACCAATAAACCTTGTGGATTGAGATAAAAACAGTTTAATAATTGAAATAAACTTATTATTACAAGTAATAATAGAAAAAGTGTAATAGCAATTGGTAATAAAAATAACAAAGCGAAATAAATAAATCAAAAGAAAGACACAGAATGCAAATAAAAAAACCTGATTGCTACCAACCCACCAGCCAATGACTGAGAAGAGTTGTCGTTGCTGAACATGACAGTATAAAGTATGAAATTCCCCTGGGGTCGTTTGGGGTCAGCTGTCCCATCCTCCTCACTGATGGGGTGGGGTGAGGAGCAAAAAAGTTTTTGACTCTGTGTAAGCCCTGCTCAGCAATAACTAAAACTTTCCTGTTTTATCAACACTCTTTCCAGCACAAATCCAAAATAGAGCCCCATGCTAGCTACTATAAAGAAAATTAACTTCACACTTCACACCAACCAAAACCAGCACATCAGAGACTCAAAGATACGTGATTCCAGAAATGTGCTTTTATTCTCAAATAATTTAAAAGTTTCTCATTGCAGCTGCTTAAATATTTGAACTGCTTTGAAAGGTTTTATGTGTATAATCCTATCCATTATAATGAATAAAATGCCTTTCTCTCCTTCTTTTTTCTCATTTTTTTTTCCCAAAGGGATTTAAGTTCAGCATCAAAAAGGTCTGCTTGAAGTTCCTTTCAACTGCAACTTATTATATAATATCTCATATATGGATCTACATTTATCTCAGGAACTTCTTTCCTCTTTTCGTGAATTATGTCTGGAGTTCCAATCGTAAAGATCACTTTCTTTCCTTCTTTCTCAATCTTGTGCACTCTGTATATCACAGTCTGTCTTTCTCATCTTTTGAAGGCTGACTGCCTTTCTTTTGAAGCTGGTTTTGTTCTTTGAACAATACAAGAATCCACTGCTTCTGGTGCCTTTTATTTTTGAAACTATTCTGTAAATTAAATTACTTTCAGCAGATATTTCATGTGAAATAATAGTACACAACTACACTAATACCAGATCAAGAAAACAGCCCATAAAACGTTGCTTATCTGGGCTTTTTTTTTGTCTTCTTTGCTCCTTCTTCCAATCATTTTTATAGTCAAAGATTGGGAATTTTGATTTTGGCAAATCTCTCTCTCCTTTAGCCTGGAAGGTTCCATTATCCATTTGTCATTTTAAAGTTATTGTGCTTTTGACTGTTACGTGTGAGTCATTAGTTATTCAATATCATCTCTCTGCTTGGGTAGCTAAGTTGAATAAGGAGTTTACTTGTTGCGTGTGATAAAATTCTGATCTAGCTATCAAAGTATAACACTGACATCTCTCTGCCTGCCAGTTCTGATGAGGGAGATTCATAGTGAAAAAACATCTCTTCCAGCTCCTTCTTAACACCCTTTTTTATCAAGTTGTCTTTTCTTCTTGGTTCTGGCTTTGTACTCCTGCTTCTGCTGCTGCCACTCTTACTGCTGCTCAGCTTCTCCAGGTTTCACACAGGTCCCTTCTGCACCCATCTCCTGTGTCCTCTTCCAGTGTTATGTGCACTCCAACACTAATCCCTTTTCTTTTACTGACTATGAATCATTTACCTGTGATTCCTCCTGCTCCCAGTGAAAGTCAGTGAACATTTCACAGACAATACTTTCTACTGGTTTTCCAAAGGGTCCAGGTGGCAGTCAGCCTTCCATGTGGATTTCTTCAGGAAATTCTCTGAACATTTGAAGGAAGAAACTCCAGCTCATTATCCAGCAGCTCTCTGAAAGGCAGGCAAATGTGAATATGAATAAGCATCTCAAATCTGTTTGACAGCTGGAAACAGGGGTTGACACTACAAAAAGGTGCCAATGTGATTATCATCACTTTTATATTGTCAAAAGTTGTTGGTAAACATAAGAAAGTTGAGGCTAGGGGAATAGCTAGCAGAGTTCAATTTTCCTAACAATCAGGGCTGCATATCCATGGCCATGGGTGTCCAAGACAAACATAATATCACTTATCACCCACTGTTTGCAACCATGGCTATTACCCAGCCCTGGGTTCAGCTTTCATTTACATCTATGCTGTGGCACACTCCTGCATCTTTCATGTATAGTTCCCTGATATATGGGCAATCACACTGTGTGTCAAAGTTTGATTTGACACTTAACTTTAGACCCCATATGTTGTCTGGCACTTTTTGTAAAAAAAAATATTTGCTTACAGCAGGTAAGAGCAAACTGCACTGAGCAATTGAGGATCCCAGTATGATTCTCACTTTTAATATTGATTTTCTTTATTTTTCTCTATGGAAATTCCTTAGCTTTAATAAGATATGTGTTTTTTCCTAGATCAGACCTCACCTTCACTAAATAATAGCCCTTTAAAAGCAGTAATTTTAAGACAGAGCTGTATGTACTTTGCTTCCCCTTTTCCACATAAGAAGTACAAGGCACAGGAACAAACAGGAATACAGATGGTTCATTGACATCAAATTGCAGCTCATAAGCTGTTTGCAGGCAGGTGCCCCAAATCATAGCAGTGCCACTATGGGGACCTTGGCACCTGTGCACTTTAGACACTCCAGAGCATCTGTCACCATACGGGTCAGACAGATTCTCTTACCAACAGGTTTTTTCAGAAAAGATGTGAATCTGATTCTGAGTGACTCAGAGACACGTTTAAGTACTGAAAAGTGTTTTTTTGCTTTGAGTGAGGCTGCCAGGCTCAGTCATGATGTCATGATTCCAGAGTTGCCAGCAGAAGCCAGTCACTTTTGTGCAATTTGGTGGCAAAGAAGAATCCCCAGTCAGGAAAATTATTCCCCCTCCCCCCCCCGAAAAGAAACCACTAGGTTTATGTTATTAGGACCTGAGTTCTGTAAAGCTGTGCCTATATCAGTGTATTAAGGAATGCCAGGACAGTGCCAGGCAATCATCTGCACTGCTGAGGCACTGGAGGGGTCCCTGGCACCATTTTGACAGTCACCAACTGAATTGCCTTTCAGGAATTCCCAGGCACGAAGGAGCTATCACAACTATCATCTTCTCCAACAAGCAGATTGTATGGAACCACTCATCTTGAGAGTAAACTACTCTGGAACTGTGGACAAGGCATGATCAAAGACATATCTTGCTACGATGGATATAGTCCTAACATTCCCAGGGCCAATGCTGAGGTATCCAAACAGAACTCCTTTGAGAAATTCACAGCTTGTTTACACAGAACTTTCAATTTTGTGTAAGACTAACATTCACTCATAATGTCACATTCATCCTAGGTTTTGCCAATCTGTTCTAATTCTGACCTAGTACATGACATTTTCAACATTTAGTTAAGGTCACACCAGAAAAAAAAAAATCATTGTATTGAAATCAGAGCATACACATGTGCACGAATTTAGAAAAACTGATCTAGAATATTTTAGTAAAGAATGGAGTCCCCCACAGCTCTCCAAATAGACAGAAGAATAGACAAACGCTGCATTCCCCATCTGTCACTAATTCTAAAGGATCTCACCATGACACTTTTCCATCTGAGAGTTTTTTTCCAAGACTTGATATCACCTAGTAAGGTTAATATTTGCCTGTGCAACCGGCCTTACGTATTAAAAAAAAAACCAAAAAAACAAAAAACCAATTAATTTAGTGCTCATTTTTTAAAGAATTGTGTGTACTGTTTTGTTTAACTAAAAGTGATTCCTTAAAGAACAAAATTATCTGGGTCGTTCTGCAGTAAGTAAACTTTATCTTCATATGAAGACTGCCATTTTTAAAAGATCTGTTCCCTATTCTTAATCACATGGCTGCTCAAAGAATTGTGTTTAAAAACTTAAATTCTCTACAGAAAGGTTCAGGGATCTGCCTGCTCAGTGAGCAATTACCACTATCTGAAAACTGTGATATTAAGCACAATTTATGGCGTTAAAAAGGGTAAAAACCTCACCCTGATCAAATTGTGGTCACTTCCAAGAGTCAAAAATATCATTGCTTCCCACTACTTGAACCTGAAAATCTTCAATTGAAAAGCAGAAATGGCAATCTGGAAAAGTTTCCTAAATTCATAAGCAGTTTCTCTTTTAGCAGCAGCATCTTCAGGTAACTTAGTACTTCATATGCCCCTTCTTATCTTCACCCCATTCAGCTACCAGCTGAATACCTCATGAAGCCCACAACCTTTCCTGTCTCACTGCTCTGTGTGAGGTTGACCGGACTAGCACACTGCCTTTCTTCTACTGTCTGTCTCTGTGATATATCTTAAAGATATTTCTTCTTCCTAGAGTCAGTTCTCAGTCATGGGATTGCAGCCCACAGGGGTTGATCCTTTCAGAGTCAAGTGGGCCAGTCTATTTCTACAGATTTCTTTAAAATCTTAAGTAAGCAAAGTCTGAGTATGGGAATATTCCTCTTTTCCAGAGCAGAAAAATCAACCTGAGAAGCACAAGTAATGGGGAATAATTGATGATTTTAAGTACATTTTGAAGGAAAGGAGAGCAATAGATGCAGTTAGTGGAAACAAATCAAATGAAAGGAAAATTGCCTGCTAATAACTGCAAGATAGAAATTAAGAGGAAAATGTTTATATTTCTCTTTTCTTTATCTTTTTTCACCTAGACATTGAAGATACTAAGGCATCATTCTCAACTACTTGTCTAATACCTCACTTCCAACTTTATGTTTTCTATTATTCATAGCATATATTTAATACTTGGGAGATACTGATATCCCAGTATGATGTGGAAACAGGAACTTAGATTTCCACAACAGAAACATTTACACTGTCAATTACAAGGAGATCCAAATTCTGCAGACAATCTAACATGACATGAACCATTCCTACTTTCGTTCTTCAGAAAGCATATAGAATGTAGAAAGTTATTTGCCTGAATAAAGCTGGTATCAATAATCTAAAAGGTGGGACTTGCCTGATTATTTTTTCATTTTGTTGCTGAAAAAATCCAAATACTTAAATCATAAATTAATCACTTAGGCTTCCTCTTTCATCACTGAAGTGAGATTTTTTACATCTAAAGACTGAGTTGTGGTTATGTTAGACACCCATTTTAGCACAGGATGACCCCCCTAAAATGCTGATTTTAGGTGAGCTGTATTCCAGTGAATGAGTGCTGTTTCTAGAATTCAGACCAAAACAAAATGATCAGTTATGTTTGTTGAAGTATATAGTGGTGAAGGCAAGAAATATTTAGCCAATAATTTTATGCCCAAGAAAAACATTTGCTTTATAAAAAGCTTACAGTAAAGAGTTTTAAATGTCTTATGTTAAAGGCTGAAGTATTTATTTAGGGGTTTTTTTAATGCAGTTGTACTTAAAATACAGCCCACAGATGATGCATAACCTTCAATTCTCCCTTTACATGATCTATGTTGTGAAACACTTGTCAAATTAGTTTGTCTCCAGTTAATTAACATGAAACATAAGCAGACCAAAAAATTTTCTAATTTGCAGTCCTGCTCCTTAAATCAGTATTTTTGAACAATATGAACTGTATGGTTTAATTAACAAGGAATAAGTCTCTTAATTTTGGCCCTGTATCACATCTTGTATAAAATAGTGTTTCTAATCCTGCATTAATTTACTTCCCACCATGACTAGCATAGTTCAAAGACAAAAATTAATATTTCCAGGGCTTAGCTATGCACAGTTATCTAGGCTCCTATCTTTTAATCTTGATTTCCACCCACGCCACATCTCCACAAGCAAGAGGATTAAGAAAATAGGACAGTGAGTGTATTACTATCCTAGCACTCTAATGCATATGGAAGTTATTGGAGGATAATACAGTACTTTATCTAACCTCAGCCTACTCCAAAATTTGCTCTTCAAGTCACATTTAAATGTCCCACTATGTATGCCATTATTTTGTCCTTGCACGGTCCTTGACAGCAATGGGAAATGGCTTGTGAATTTTGATTCCAACTCTTACAGAGGGAATTGACCTAAGAAGTAAGAACCAAGAAGGACTTTTCCCATTCCTACCCACATGCCTCCTCTCAGATCAGTCCTTAGGTGAGACATCTCAGTGGGATGTGGTATCCATATGGGGTTAAAAAAAGTCACTTTGTTTGCAGATGTCAGTGTAAACACTGGTTCTAATGTTCACATTACTTCTCATTGGGAAGATACTGATCCCCTGCACCTGCAGATGATGTGTTGGCAGCAAAACTGGTGTGCCTTCTGGAACGGCTATCAGTCCTGTTCAGTAGCCAGTCACAGTTTCTGGAAAAAGGAAGTGAAGTTCCCTTGGATTGGTAATGCAGTGATGACAGATTTCCATCCTATCACCACTGGACCAGTTAAAGAATACGGCACATGTGAGGTAGAAAGGTAATATCTAAAATACTTTTTTTTCACAAGGTTCATCCTTTTCTGGGAAAATGTGTGACCTCCGTGACTGGGCCTGCAATAGTTGGATGTTGTTCTCATGCTAGCATGTAACCCAACAGTGCCGTATTGGTGGAAGTAGACAAAAAAGATGGGAGAAGGCGGATGAAGACCATAAAATTTGGTTCACTTCAGAAGAATAATGACTATGTCCTGTTTTTACATATTCATTGTTGTCAGTGACACAGTTGCATCTTGCTGCTGCCACCTGCGTGGAGTAGAGTTCAGGCACTCAATCTCATTAAATTTAACTGTGGCTCCCTAAGATTCTTCTCCCTACTATTCCAGTCACTGGAATGCTTAATTAAAGACAAGTTCTCATTATTGTTTGATTCTTTGAAGTTGTTATTCTACTGAGATATATCTCTATTAGCAAATATAAAATTAATGTTCATGCCCATATGCTTCATTAAAGAACTGATGCAGAACTGTAACTGCATTGCCTAACAAATGGATTCTGCACATTCTATCACATTACAGAAAGAGAATCAGATGGTATTTAGAAAATTAACAAAAAAGGACTAGCGACAGAGTTGGTTAGCAATGGACATTAAGCCTGAACTTTTTAATTTTTTTTTTTCTTTTGACATATAACCAGTGTGGAATTCTAACAGAAACAGAGAATATAGAACATAAGAGTTCATTTATATGTTCTTAATTTAAAAAGTAAAAAGGGAGATGTTGTTTCACTTATGTTTTGGGCTGAGTCACATCACCTCACAGGGGATGACTTAGGTGCAGACTTATCACAGAATCACAGAATATTGGAGTTGGATTGGAAGAGACCCACAAGGATCATTGAAATCCAGCTCCTGGCTCTCCACAGGACCATCCCCAAGAGTCACACCATGTGCCTAATAGCATTGTCCAAATGCTTCTTGAACCCTGTCAGGCTTGGTGCTGTGACCACTTCCCTGGGGAGCCTGTTCCAGTGCCCAACCACCTTCTGGGTGAAGAACCTTTTTCTGATATCCAACCTAAACCTCCCCTGACACAATTTCAGGCCCTCTGGTCCTGTCACTGGTCACCAGAGAGAACAGATCAGTGCCTGCCCCTCCTCTTCTTTTCACGAGGAAGTTGAACTGCGATGAGGTCTCCCCTCAGTCTCCTCCAGTCAGAACAGACCAAACCCTCAGACATTCCTCATACAGCTTCCCCTCAAGACCCTTCACCCTCTTTGTTACCCTCCTTTGGATACTCTCTAATAGCTTAATATCCTTCTTATATTATGGTCACCAAAACTGTACACAAGTTTCAAGGTGAGGCCATGTACACATACAGTTACTTTTGCAGTTCATCACTGGCACCATTAGCTGTGCCACAGTTTTTGTCTTGTCCAAGTTCAAGTACCTGCTCCAGAAATGTCTGGTTTAACCTTTGTGTTGTATCTACCAGATCTTTGAGGATGTCTCAGATACCATGAGACATTTGAAATAGTGCTAAGTACTTACATGCAGTTGACTGAATCAAGTCCTTATGAGCAGCTGCAGAAGCACAGCTGGCATGTAGTAACTTAATGCACCAAACTTTATTCATTTCGCAGAACATTGGAGAAGCATCTTTAATCCATATGAAAGTCTCACTATTTTCAGTACTTCTGCTTTTTTAAGAAGCAGAATATTTTTTTTTCTCAATTAAAAGAAAATACTGCAACGAAAGTTTAATGATTTAGCACCCTCAAAAAGTACATGCAGGTTGATAATTTTTGAAGCTTCTTCAAAAGACTTCAGTCTTTTAAAATATGATCCTTGGATCCTTCATCTATTTTTAAAATTACTCTAATGTATTGACTCCAAAGCCAAAAATGATCTCTTTGTGATCTACACTTAACCACAGCATGCAAGATGTTGGAGCTGATAATAACCACACAGAAATAGGCATATTGTGTCAGAATTGAGATACAGTTATTCCACTATTTTATCTCTGACAGTGACCAACTGTTATTATCTGGGAGAGGTCATTAGGCAGCAAATACTCATACTTCCCAAAAATACTCTCCTTGGCTCCAGCTGTTTATAGAAGCAGATCCATTTAGATGACTCAGTGACTTCTAGAAACAGAGAGCTGTCCTTGTAAACAGTAGCCTGGACAGATTCTCCACCCTGTGGGAAAGCTTCTCTCTTTAATTTCTTTTTTTTCAATTTGCCACTTGCTAGTTTCCTTGAGGTTCATTTCCATTAAGTAGTTTGGTTTTGTACTACAAAAGACAACAGGCACTTAATCCCCATCCATCTCTTTAGGATACCTGTGGTTTATAGGTCTCATTAATATTCTCCTGGACTGTTTGCAGGTTGAAAAAGCCTGCCCTACATAGGATGCAGAGTCTGTTCCAGGCCTGTTCCAGATCTTTCCTCACCCTTTTTTCTCTTCTGAAACTCTCTAATCACCGTTTTTTTTTTTTTTTTGAGATAAAGATGGGCAGGGGTTAGAATATTGTACTCTACAGAAGATGGGGACACATTGTGGACCTGTACAGTGGCATAATTATGTTCTTTAATTTATTTTTTTCCTGTAATTCTGAATATTCCACTTGCTTTGTTGACACTGCTTATCAGTAAGTGAATATTTTGATTGAACTATGTACTGTAACCACAGGTCTTCTCCCTGAGTGATAACAGTCCACTTGAAACCAGTCATTTTCTGTTAAAGTTTGGACTTTATTACTGCTTGAGCATCACTTAAAATTTATCTGCATTGAATGTCATCTGTCATCCTATTGCTTCATTATTCAGTGTTGTAATATCTTCCAGAAGCCATCAGCTGCCCTTTCTTCCCTACCATAAATCACCGAATACCATCAATGAACTTTATTGCCTCATTATTCACATCCCTTTCCCAGGACAGACACTGAGGAACTCCGCTGCTGACCCATCTGTACCTTAACTCTGATTGCTTACTGCTATCCCCCTTTTCTTAGCAGTTAACAAATTATTCCACCAGACAAGGAGTTCCTATTTTATATCACAGCAACATAATTTTGGTAAGAGTACTTAGTGAGTTTCCTTGATGCCTTTCTTTGGAATTTTATTCCATATTTTTTGGAGTCAAAATAAATGTATTAATAAGTCTACATATTTATTGGTTCTTCAAAGTATCCTAGAAGGCACGTAAGGTATGAATTCTTTTTCCAAAGGCTACCTTGGCACACACCCACTTCTTATCCAAGTGTCCATCAATTATATTCATCATTAAAGGATCTACTGGACATCACATTATTAGTATAGTTTCTGGAGTTTCCCTTGAAAGATCTATTGGCTTCACATTAATGAAATTCCAGTTCTCTGGAGCTTCTGCACTTCAAGCATATTGATCACATTTAGCCTATTTAATTTGCTTTTTAATGATCACATCAGATTTCTTATACATGAAAATTCACGTAATATTTTTATTATGAAAAGACTTATACAACATAGGATCAGCCATTAGACTGTTTATTGCTTCACTTTTTCAATAAACACAGTACTTCAGTGAGGAAAAAAAATCACAATCCATCCTTTTTTTAAATAAAAATATCCATTAACATAATCTCTGTGAGACTTTATTTCCAGTAGTTCTGAATTCTCTCTAGCTCATGGGCTACTTTAAATATCTATTAGCATAAACCAGTACTTTCTTCTGTCATTCACTGCTCAGTGTTTAGCATTTTCTCTTAATCAGAGAGAAAAAAATGACAAAAGATTCTTTGAATAGGGTTTACTACAGAAGTGTAAAAACCTGATACAAAAAAGACATTCAAATATATTTTAACTTCATCCAGTACAACATTATATTAGCATATAGCCTACTTAACAAATAAATGATAATTTCACAACCAGGCAAGACCTACTCCATTTAAAGCTACAAAATCAGGTCTTAATAAAATCTCACTTAGCACTGTAGTCACATTGGGAAACAGCATCATGAAAAGTGAAAATAATAGCATTTTTCAAATTAAAGCAAATGACTTATTTTTTTCACAGCTGAAGTACATTATGCATCTGAGGATCGGTACTTTCCCAACATAGCAGCTTTGCACTCCATTGACCTGATATATTGACTTTTAATTCATGGTCCTTGATAACTGTGGAAATTTGAGAAAACTCTACCTCAAACACTCTAAATATGATTTTAGAAATCAAGTCAGCTTCTGTCTTTGGCAACACTTGCTGAGGAGGCTGTGTTTTTTAGAAAGAGATGTGAAAGTAAAGTGAAACACACTGGACATCACCTAGGATCACAGGACATTTTTTCTGAGTAATCCACATTACACGTTGTTTAGGTTGGATTTGGCCCATAGTCTGAATTTTGAGTCTGGCATTGCAGTCTTTGGCTACAGAAGGAGGCATGCTCTGTTGTACAGATGCACATTTCATGCCAAAACCAACTATTTCTTATTGACAAATTGTTTGTTTAGTATAGAATCTGTAAAACACACTGGGTAAAGTAACCTGAATGTATATTAGGTTATATGATGTGATGATCATCTCTAAATACTCAGAGGAACCCAGAGCACAAGATCCAGCAACTGGAATGGGACTATCACAGGCCCATATTTCTGGACATCTGCAACTGGAGAAATGGGAGTGTATGGATACGTGTGTCACTGTGTCATTTGCAGTACTAAGCAGGACTCAGTGGTGAGAAGGTAAGAAGTTTAGGAAGCAGATGTTGAAGTAGCCATAAGTCTGGGACAGACTGAGCTTCCAGAAGGCCTGACAGTTGGCCACCAGAGAGACCAGGAGTTCCAAGCCACCTACTGGAGACACTGTAAGGTCTGGGCATCAACTGAGAGGCCCATTTGTACACGTGCATCTCTGTGCACGAGGGAACTGGAGATTGGAGGACTGAAGGGGCAGTTCCTAGGATGGCTGAGTGTTTAATGCCTATTACTGGTGGTTTCCACTCTGTGTGATCCTGTATGTATTTGCATTCATATGCACATGCACCTGGAGTGGGGAAGCAGCACCGCAGGGTCCCACACTCAGGAGTCAACAACGGGGCAAACTGGGATGCAGGAACAACTGCTAGCTGGGATGAGTGTCTGATCCCAGCTGTGGGAATGATCCACATTGCACGTATGTGTACGTTTCCCACTGACAGGCCTTCATCCTGATCAGCTGGAGAAGAGAACAGGATGATGCCATTGGTGCTGTTTGTGTTTGAGTGCTGAGTTGATGTATCTGTGCTGATCCATGTGTTCTGTCCTGTTTAGATGTGTTGTATATACATGCTCTCTGTACCTGTGCTTCCCGGAAACACGAGCTCAATCCCGCTCCTGAGTGACCTGGGGCATGGAGCTGCAGTAATCTCACAGATAACAGACTATCAGATTTGGCACTCCTGATGTATCTTGCAGGGTTTTTTTTTTTTGATCACTTGACTGGAAAAAAGGTTTTATATCACATTATCTCTCTCATCAGATAAGTCAAAATTTATGCAGCGGTGTCCAAAAGATAGATGAAAAGCATGGTATGGACTGGTTATTTTTTCAGCTGCTTTTTTCTAGCTGAAAAAAAAAAGGCATCTAGTCTAAACTATTGTTTTTGGTTCTCCTATTACTTGTAGATCAACAGGCACATCCTGAAAAACTACTAATCACACCCTAAAATGGGTTTCAGAGAGAAGAGGTGAATTGTTATCTAATGCTTCTCTCCTTCAGAGATACTATAAGCAGGCTGGACACCCAACTGTTTGATAATTAAATTTGGGTACAACAGGTCCTACCCAGCAAAGCAGAAAAGATTCACAGTCTATAAAAACTTTTCCTTCACCCTCCACTTTCCCAAACCATTGGTTTTAATAATGTGTAAAATCAGATTGGTACCAAAAGGTATTTCTGTAGTGATATGCTGCTGTAAAAAGGATACCGTAACTGTTCTCTCTTCCAGACCAGTGAACTGTCATAATGGCCTAATGTCTATTCAAGGTCCATATCAGGTAAGAAAGAATCCCACGGGCCTGAGCTGTCAGAGCAAATAATATATAAAAAGCTGTTTAATACTCACGGGAAGAGTGTTTGGATAAAAACATCTTCCTTACATAAATGGTCATTTGGAGAATAATAACCTCAGTTTTACCTTATTCATAGCTAAGAAAGTAAGTTTTTAGGGGCAGGGTTTTGGTTTGGTTTGGTTTTCTAAAAATAAACTACTTTTTTTTTTTTAAAAACGGTAATTAGTTGAATTTTGACACTTCAGAAATCTGAAGTCTTTGGATAATGGTTTGAAAAAGCTCTCATAAAATACTTTGTGAGTGTTATATGACCATGAATTAATTCAGAAGAATACAGTTATTGCACTTTGATATTACAAAGACAGATTTTTTTCAGACTCCAGTCAAGACAATAGACTCCTTGTGATGGATGAAGTACGGAAACATGATCTATGTCAGATGGAGAACCACTGAAGTAAGAAGATTATCTGTACTATGGGCTCTTTTTCTAAAACTGTGCTAGAATGTACATGTTCCTGAGTCGCATCAACTGAGCTCAGCCTCAGTGCTGTGATGATCTCTCACTTCCCATTTCAAACGTGGCTGTCTCCATGCCAGCCCTTGACAAACTTACCCCCAAAATATACACATCAAAGTAGCTGAGAGAGAAAAAAACATGACAGAGGGAAAGCATCTTAGAAATAACAAGGTGACCGAAGTGAATTTCACATAAAGTCTATTGCTAATTGTAAATTTGGACCATGAAATCTGGACCATCAAATTTGCTGTCACAAAAGCAATTATGCTCTGAACAGTCACTGGTTTCAGCCTCATTAGTCCTGCCTCCATTAATTTCCTCAATACCTACATCCACCACAGGAAGCTGCTGATGAATATGCTACAGGAGAACGGTGTTTGAGGACAGGGAGTATTTAAGAAGGAAAACAAATACTAAACACGTGGAACTAAGCCAATAAACCATCCAGGTAGCAAAAGAGATGTAAGGATCTAAAAGAAATTCCATCATTTCCATAGATGATTGCATTTTTCTGCAGTTTAACATCCTTTCTATCTTGCCAGAACTGAAATGCTAAAGAGATACTGCATTAGAGTAAGAAGTGAAGAGGACTTTGTGTGAAATGGGGCTGGAATTTTATACTGTAATAGAACAAACCGCACATTATACTAAAATATCTTTTGTTACAGAATGTCCTAAAGCACGCTGATGCTGGGTCCAAGTCTCAGGACTGTCTCAGGTGAAAAAATGAATGGATTCACAGCATGTGTACCGTGTAAGTGGAGCTAGTTGTGAAGAGCATCGTGAAGCAGAAAGGTTGCACCTTGTCTGTTGGAGTGTGTCCAGAGAAGGGCAACAGAGCTGGTGAAGAGTCTAGAGAGTAAGTCATATGAGGAGTGGCTGAGGGATCTGAGGGCATTTATTCTGGAAAAAAGGACGGTCGGGGAGACCTCATCACTGTTCACAGCTACTTTAAAGGTTGTTGTAACTAGCTGGGGGGTTGGCCTCTTCTCCCATGCAACTAAGGACACAACTAGAGGGAATGGACTGAAGCTGAAGCAGGGCCTGCTCAGGTTAGATATCAGAAAGAATTTCTTTACTGGAAGGGTTGTCAAGCATGGGAAAGGGCTGCCCAGGGTAGTGGTGAAGTCACCATCCCTGGAGGTGTTCAAGAAAGGACTGGACGTGGCACTTGAAGCCCACACTTGGTGACGTGATGGTGTTCATTCAAATGTTGGACTTGATGACCTTGGAGGTCTTTTCCAACCTTGATGATTCTAAGATTCTATTAATTCCTATGTAGATTCAAGCCAGTTCCTAATGATACGTTGGTCCTATCTAATGCTGAATGCAATTGTTAAAACAACTTACTGTAAAATCCCACCTGATCCTGCCCAGCAATATGTTGTCATGGAAACTTGAATCTACCTAGTCATCAATAACTTTCTTCACATGGGAACTTCAGTGAAATATTTTTCCAGCTAGAATCAAGCTGCAAGTTTCCCATCTGACAATAACATCAACAGAATTTATGAAGAACTGTTTCATTAATGGTCTGATAATGTTTAATGTGAATATCATTTAATAACCATAACATATGAAACTATTATGTAACTAAAATCCAAATAATGATATGCTAGAAGAATTAAATATTATGCATTTTAATAACATGCATAAATATTTGATATATCTATATATAATATAAAATTATATTTGCTTTTCATATTTAATAAAACCTATATGATTTTATATAATAATATAATGACTTGACAATTGAAAGTTTGCTCACAGTGATATCTTTATTAGATATCTGTATACATCCTAATTAATTTTCATAAAACATGAGTTAACCTTTATTCTTAAATTAAATTATACCTATAACATTAACAAAAGTTTATTTCCTTATTTCTCTACATCCTGATCCTGACTATACAGTGACTAGTAAAAATGCTAGGAAAAGAAACAATTTTTTCAAAGCAAGTAGATTGCTAGTAATATTCAAAGATGAAAGTATGACTTTTATGAGACTTTGTGTAATAAAAATGTGCCCATCAAATACTCAGAGACCTGTCAGATAAATATCTAGGCTTTTGAATGATAAAACACTGAAATTCGTATTCTTTTTTACTACTCACAGTCATCAGAACAGCTGGTTGATTTTTTCCTATTGAAACTGAAGAAAGGAATTTTTTGTCACTTTCATACATTTTTAAATATATGTTCTGTGTGGAAAAAAAAAACAACTTTCTTGTTTTTCTTCGTTTTGATTTGTTTTGTTTTTAATGACAATTTAAAAATGAACTTATTCAGAAGAAATCTGAACATTGATGGGTGGAAGACAACGTTTTGATTAAAACCTTGCCAAGCTGCTCCCTGGTGTCACAGTTTATTTGCTTCCTTTCCTTTATTCTCCCTCTCTGTTCAGGCTCACTGACCCATACACATCTTTCATATGGTACCTCTTGCTGTGGGACTCTCCTAACATACTGCAGTAGCTCAATTAGAACAGGAGAAGAAAAGCACAGTGTGCAAAGTGGGCATCCTGATCAGGAAAAATACACATATATATTAAAAAAATTGGTGAGAGCACAGTGACTACAAACTGCAAATCCTATAATAACAGAATTTTTGAGTTCCAGACAGTGCTTTTGAATAGGATTCAGGTGTTTGCTTGCTATTTCTAAAAAATCAATGGCTTTAAAAAAAGAAAAACATTTTTCTGATAAGTCCTAGCTGCCATAATAGTAACTTCCATGGACATACAAATATAAAAATAGACGTAGAAACAAGAAGCCTGTTTTTATTTTTGGTTTTACCACCCACGGTTTGACATGGGGTACATCACATCACTCTGCTCTCCATTTCCAATTCCACATTTGTCCTATGTCTCCTGAGTTGTTCTTCTCTTTTCCTCTGGATCTGTACAAATGAGCTAAGCTTCATTTTAGAGAGCTGTGAGTTTTAAGGATAGAAAACTGATCTGAACTGAGCTCCTGGTCAACACAAGCAATAGCTTTTCACTGGACCATCATTTTTCAAAGTTTGAGTCTCGAGTCTCAACAAAATGGAAAGAATCTTTTTTTTTTCATCATTCCCTCCTCAGTTAAGGCTTGTGTCTAAAATTATATTGTCTGGTATCAGCTTCTAGCTTCTAAGCATATTCTTATCAACTTTTCTTTCCTATATTAAGTTGGACTATGGCATCAGAAATATCCACCCTCATTGGTACTTCTGGGCTTTGATTAAATCTCGTACTTCTTTCCTTTAAAAAAAATAAATTTAGATTTTTAAATCCTTCACTAAAAGAAAAAAGGAAAATTCTCAGGCCTCTAATCATCCTCACAAGCCTTTTTCTGAGCTTTTCAGTCTAGCACAATTTTTATTGCAGGCTGGCAGTTACTGCTGCACACTGTATTCAAAACCTCCCTCTCAGGGAACAGTTCCAGTCATGAGGAACGAAAAGAACTGGATGCCCAGAACTCAAAGGCCATGGAGACTGCAAAAGAAAGAGGAGTTGATAGTGACAGAGATTTCAGGTGAGTGTTTACCTGAGGGACTTTTGGGCTCTAACTCCATGTCTTAGAGCAGCACCAACATTCGCCAAGGAACAGGGGTGGTTATCCTGAAAACCACGATGTTTTCCTAGACTTTAGTGAGGAAAGGTAATTCTTTATCAACATTTCCTCTGAGCTGTGTTGTAAAGGCATGTTCTGATTCTTCCCACTAAAGCAAATTTGAAATCAATGAAAGATTCTTGGTAACTAGTGCATTGTAAATGAGTAACAACTAGACCTCTATGTAAGTAGCAGTGGTTTCCCCACTCAGAAGCTCTAAGTTCCTGTAATTTTTTGTCTTCAGTACTAGGCATAGATCTCCTTCATGATTGTCAAAAGGACTACCAATAACTGGTGGAAAACTATGGGTTGACAGAAAATAATCAAATACTTTCACTGCAGCAGATGAAATAGCTTCTGAGCACTGTTAATACTCAGCTTTGCAATAGCAAAGATCTTATCTCCTGTATGACCTACAATTCTAAAAATGGAAAGGGCTTGAAATGATGTAACCAGAGGGAAGAAATCCTTCTTCTTCAGGCCACACAACATTAATGGTTAGAATAGCAATGAATTTTGACCACACCACATTTTCTATCTCATAGATTAAAACAGATGAATTCTCTGGACTTTTGGAAGAGTAAAAAAGATAAAACCAGATCTGCCAACAGCATGAAGGACCTATGAGTTTATCTAACTTCTGAGTGCTTCAGTGGACCAAGCAGAACTGTATATGAGAGCAGCAAAGTTCTCCTGGTTTGTACACAGCTATGCTAACGATGCTGCACTTTGGTCCAATAACACAAAACATCTCCAACAGCAAACCAAATGATCCCAGTAACTGCCCTTTTTAGTGCAGGAATGATACACCTTCATAACCCTGACTTCGACAGCTGACTTCTCAGCTGATGGGCTTTCCTAGGGTTGACTCAGACTTAGGTGGAAGCAATGTAGTATCAAAACCATAATGTGCTCCAGAATTTACCTAATTTAATTGCATAAATTAGCACTGTCTACTTTTTGCTTTTTGTCATTGTGTCTGTATCAACTCTTTTCCATTCAATCAGCTCTAGCAAACCCAGCCTCTGATCAGCCACTCAGACAAGGTAGGGTGGTCATGATACCACAACACCTGCGGTGTTGGAAGAATCTCTGTCACTTTGTCACTAATTTTTTGGTTCATTTCTGAAGGTCAGGTGATGTGTTAAATTTAAGAAATTTATTAAGCTCTTGTAGCTTGTTAAATCCTGGCTAGGCTAAGTGGACTAAATTAGCCCCAAATAGGGTAAGTTAAAAGACTTTTGAGACTTACATGACAAGCTTTGGTTGAAACAGGTATTCTGCTCTGGATCTGAGCATGCGATTACTCACTGAAAGAGATGTACCAATGGAAGGTCCTATGTGTATCCATAATTTAATCCTAATTCTTAGGTTAAAATAATAGTATGGAAAAGAGTATATCACAGTCATTTCGGACAGAATGGGTAAGAGTATGAGATAAGGGCACATGAGTAACACATAAAGCAGTACAGGTCCGGTAGTTAGACTAAGAAATTTTCGGGATCAGACAATATCAGAAGCATGAGAAACAGCTGAGTCAGGGCTTTAGATGGGCAAAAATTTAGAATAAACCACTTAATTGCTAAGCAGACATAAACATAATCTTTGCCTTATTTAGATTGCAAAGAAATAGTGTAATCATATCCAACTACATTTTTATAGATTAAAATGTTTCAGAATATTGATTGAAGTAAAAAAAAGATGGTATTGGCACCCTCAAATACTTTCTTTTGTCCTTGAAGAATGGGACTGTAAACCTTCCTGTCTGAGATATCAAAATATTCTTGAAACTGAGTTTCTTGAACTTAGACAAATTAGGCAAGATTTCTGCACTAAAATTAGTTATTTCTCTCTCAAGAATTTTTCTTTGCATTTTGTGTTTACATTTCTTTACACAGCCGTTGTAGATAACAGCAGTATGCATTTGCTATGTCATATCTGCATGGTATGATTTATATTTACTTAAATTTCTCTATTATTTTGTTAAGTAAAATTATTTTCAACTTGTTTTCACAGAAATCCAATCTCTATGTGGATTTTTTTCAACTTTTGTGTTACCCAAGTAATATCAGAAGGTCAACAAATCTAATTGCTATTATACAGGAAAAAAAAACAAAACCAAAACCCAACAGATCTGAGCCTTCCTTGTGAATTATTTTCCTTTACTGGTAACAAACACAAATATTTACAGTACAGCTGCATCTATAACATGGATGCTTTGCCAGTGTATTACCAGTTAAAGTACTTCTAATGTCTACATCTCTCTAGTGTCAAAACTTTATGTGTTACTGCCCTGTTTTAATTCCCTATATGTCCAGACTTTATTTAAGGAAAAAATACATAGAAAAGTACAAAAGTCATTCTTTGCTTCTTGTTGAGCAAAATACAGCACAGCACATCCCCCTGAGAAAAGAAAAAAATAACTGAATAGTCCATATTAAGAACAGAACAAGCAAGGGAACATTGCTGAGAAGGTATAAAGCACATTTTACAGTGTTTCAGAAGTTACTAAAATTCAGCATAAGAATGTGGGGGGAAAAAAAAAAAAGGAAATTAAAAAAAAAAAAAGAAGAAAGCTGAAAGAAACAGCCTGGCCTATAAAAGTGCAGCACAAGAATAGCATAGTCTTGTGGTCTGAGAAACAGTAATGAGCAGGGAGCTCCTATGATCTCATACTGTCTCTAAGTGCAACATCCATCATTTCTCTGTTCCCCAAGTGGAGATGATAACCAGGTATCCAGATGATAAACTCAGCAAGGAACTGGTCACTCAGGAAGCACACCTGCAAGCTGGATGCAAACAACCGCTTTGTAGGAATAGAGAAGTTCCTCAGCCAGCAAGTTCACAAGTTCTGCTTCTCAAGTTCTTCTCTGGCCTGTCATGTGAGTAAAAGTTTTTTCATGTTCCAAAATTACAGAACACCGATCACACATTATCCCTTTCTAAATCATTGAAAGCCAAGTCACGCAGTCTCACGTCCTCACATGTGGATTCCATGTGATTCAGGAATGTGATCCCAACATGACCACACTGCAATTAAGTAGGTGTGAAAGTGCCTCAGCAACCTTCCCCACTGACAGGTGACTTCATGCTCTCTTAGTTTTCTAAGAGCTCATTCAGAGCTCTTCCACTGAGGACACTACAGCTATGCATGCTTTGCAGAACAGCAACACACCTGAGATCTTCGGGAAACCAGATGCAGTGGATGAAGACAGATTTTCAGAGTCATTAAACTATTTCTTTCCAAACCCTATAAGGCAGGATTCCTTAAAATCAATTCAAATATAAAATATAAGTCCCCTTTATAGAGCCAAGGAAATGCAAGGGGGCTTTATTTTAAAAAGAATCAAGACCAAGGACTATGTGAAGGCAAGCAAATTAAATTAAGCAAATTAAATTGCATAAAACAAAACTACATAAGCAATAGGGGGGACAGGAATTTGAGTAGATGATGTAGCTCAGCAGCAGAAAGGGACCTGTCAAACGTCTCCTGATGTCTTTGTTGTTCTGTTACAAACTAGAACAACTGAAAGCCTACTCAGCAGAAGAGGTTTTTCTGGTTCCTTGATTTTTTTTCTCAAAGTCCAATCTCCTCCTCTGCTTTGTATCTCCTATCTTCTACCACACTAAAATGTGCTACTATTCTGAAACAGTTGGTGTTTCTGTTTGCTCTTCTTGAGCAGGGGTGGATGAAACAGAAGTGAGGGCTGGGGTGAGAGCAGGGACTGGTGCCTATTTTGCGGGTTACATTTTTGGTGCAGGAAAGTAAAAACACCCACAAAGTTCTGTTCTGCTGTACAGGCTGGCCAAGTCTGAATTCTACAGCTTCCTCCTCCTCATGTTTGCCTTTTTCAAAGGCTATTTTTTCTCTTTTATGTGAAAGACACCAAGTCCATATTGCAGAAGGTGGGAAAAGGCCTTCACCTCTCCAGATTTTGAATTTTTCTGTTGGATTTTGGTTTTCATTTCAATGGTGTTTAATGGTCTCTAGCTCTTCCAAAAAATGAAAGGCTTCTGTCAGTCTGAAACAGTAAAGGTGAAAAAAAGTTCCTCATGGTAATGGAAAAATATACCAAATCTTGCAGAGAATGGAGAGCAAGATTTCTTTGTGTCTATCTAAGTGATGAAAACTAAAATAAAGGCAGATTTATTTATTCAGCAACAAGCCTGCTCTGAATCTAATCCTGTCTAGGGCAAAATTCCTGGGTTTACCTCTGTAAATCTAATAAAACTCTGAAGAAGCAAATGGCATGTCTCCTGGGTTACATCAGCATCAATGAAACAGAAGGAGAGAACCAGGTGTAAAGGTGAACTAAAATGGTTTTATTTCTACAACTAGAAGGTTGGAAGGGGTGAATAGGGAAGAGATATCTTGCTAAATTATTCCCTGGGGAAGCAAGAGGCAGATATATACATACAGCCAACAATGCACTACCATCTATAATGCTCTTTTTGGGTCACGTTCTAGTAACATTTACAACACATGAACTTCATGCCCATCATCCACTAAACATTTATTCAGCCCTAGCAGATAGAACCACACTATAACATCTGCTGATACAAATACAGAAATATACACCAGCCATGCAGCTGTAAATATAAAAGCTGTTTTCCATTTCTTCAGGTTAAAATCAAGCCCTGTTTCAGTGGATGTTGCAGCGCAGGAAAGGTTCCGAGATGGGCTTTTCATGGTTAAACAAGCCAAAAATTTTACTCCCTCTAGAGAGATATTTTCAAGTATATTTCACAGGAAACAAAAGAAATTCCAGTTATATGACAATGCTGAAAAGTTAGCAATTAAAAAGGTGCTATCCATGTTTATCTTATTTTCAAAATAATTAATTAAATCCTTCAGGCTAAAGGGAGCATTTACATTCATTTTATTGGGATTTATTTCACCATTATGGGTTCAGTAGTTGTTATGCTTCCCAACAGAACAGAAGCACCTCTGAACTGTGTTGCAGCATAGATGAAGATGTTAAAGCAAGGCATCGATGCAAAGATCCCGTGCTATAGGGAGAACTAAGAAATAGATTGATGGTACGAGCAGAGATGTGCTGTCTTCAGAGAGGAGCTCCAAATGAGATCTTGTCTGAGTTCATTTGAAATTTGAGAAACTGGGATAGGATCTCAGTGTGCCCTTGTGCCAATTTGTGTCACACTGTGCTGTTTCCCATGCTGGGAACACCTAGAAAACTTTTGAAATAAGAAATGATCATCATAAAAGTATACAGTACTGCAAGACCAGTCTGGCACAAGAAAATCAAACAGATCTTTGACTTCTGGTCATGAGCACATTTTCTGCTACTTCTCTGGTGTCCATAATTTTTTGTTCATTACTTGGACCCTGCAAGAATGTTTAAAATAAATCTGCTATACCTTTTGTTGTCCTTTTATTTTCTTTTGACTGAGGTTGTCACCTCTCCATTTGTGCTTTCTGCATACAGCGTAACTCATCATAGCTGGGCTCTTTGTTGGTTTTTTCATGGTCATTGACATTACAATCAACTTCAAACTGGGAAGAGAATTTGCTTGAAACAGAGCTGTGCTTTTTGGCACAAGGAAGACAAAAGCATCCTGACCAGATCTTGTGCCTCCCCCAATTCAGAGATTAATTTAATATTTGTAAATGTTGGTGCTTGAAAGACCCTTGCAGGAAATACAACATGATCATAACAACTGGGAATTTATGGGCATCTGCTGTCCTATTTCATTAGGGAGAAAAAGGTGGTAGAAGTTACAATATCGTAACCTCTCACTGATGGGACACACCTCTGTGTTAAACAAAGGTTATAATGATTTGCATATGAATGTTCCAGAAGTGACAATTCATGTGTTTTCTTCTCCTATTTCCATCATAAAAAATGACAGATTCAAATAAAATCAGAATGCAAACATTTGTTTATATCTTACACCCCTTCTCTTGCCTGAATGAGATTAATTATATTATTGCTTTTACCTGTTAATTTTCTCAGTCATGTGTGAGGCTGAAAAAACAGCAGTTTTGCTCAGAAGATGTCACAATCAAATCAGTTCAGCCATGTCTGTATGCAGAGAAGAATATTGCAATGTCAAGCATAAACTGTGGTTAATTATTTAAGCTGCAAGTAACTTTTAAGAAATAAAAGAGTATATTAAGCACAGAGAGTAAATCTAGCACAAGACATTCCCTACTAGAATGAGTCCGCTTTATAGTAGATTAAATTTTAGCCTCAAACTACTTAATAATTTAGCTTTAATGTTTCCAGTTTGTCAAATTTTAATATCAAATGACTGCGAAATATCAGATAGAGTTTCAGGACAAGAAAGTTGCTGCTATATAAGGGGGGAAAAAGAGATTAATGGAAACCAGAACAAGTTCTAATTTTATCGGGTTTTTATATTTTGAACATGAGAAGAAATCAAAAGAAGAAAAAAGAAAGAAAACATGTGACTAGTGATAACCAAGGAATCAATAGCTCATAATCAATAATTAATTCATAAAACAAATAAGTCAATTATTTTGCCCTGTTTCAGGTCAGGAGCAGAGAAATGCACAATGGTCAGTTGATTATGTACTATACACAAGATTTCTAACTTGAGTTTTATGCTATAGGATGATCCAGCTCCATTGAAGCCACAGTAGAACTCCCATCTACAGCTTTTGTTGTTACTGCAATAATATCTCTCCTCCTCAGAATAGCTAATGACTTTGCCCTCCCACCAGTCCAGTGTGTTTTACAATAGGAATTTAATATTTTTGGACAGATAACTCTGCATGTTTTCCAGTCAAGGTCTTCCAAGACATTCTTGTATGTCAATGTGTCCTGACCTTGTTCTGTTGCTGAACCTATGCAGACTGCACTCTGTGTCTTGGACCAAGGAGTGGAGATTCACAGAGGTCTACCAGGATTTTATAATGTTGATGCATCCCAGGTATAGCATTAAATATTTTCAATTGTCTGCATCAGGAAGAGTGTGGCCAGCAGGTTGAGGGAGGTGATCTTCCCCTTCTACTTGGCCCTAGTGAGGCCACATCTGGAGTTCTGTGTTCAGTTCTGGGCTCCTCAGTACAAGAGAGATAGGAAGGTACTGGAGAGGGTCCAGTGGAGGCCACAAAGATGATTTGGGGTCTGGAGTATCTCTTTAAGACGAGACACTGCAAGAGCTGGGCCTGTTTAGTCCGGAGAAGAGAAGACTGAGAGGGGATCTCATTAATGCATATAAATATCTCAAAGGTGGGTGCTGATAGGATGGTGCCACTCTTTTCAGTGGTGCCCAGGGACAGGACAAGGAGCAATGACCATGAATTAAAGCACAAGAAGTTTCATCTCAACATGAAGAAGAACTTCTTTATATTGAGGGTGGCACAGCACTTGAACAGGCTGCCCGGGGAGGGTGTGAAGTCTTCCTCCCTGGAGACATTCCAAACCCACCTGGACGTGTTCCTGTGTGACCTGCTCTAGGTGACCCTGCTTTGGCAGGGGCGTTGGACTGGATGATGTCCAGAGGACCCTTCCAACCCTAACAATTCTGTGATTCTGTGTCTCTGTTACTCTACATCACCAGCATGTTATGGTAGATGGGTATATATGGCGGCTGGATATGGATGGGGCATTTAGAAATATGGTGAAAAATCTGAGATAGTAAAGTAAATCTCTGCCCACTAAAGTATTAAATTTGTGATTTGTGAGCCTAAGAGTTGAAACTTCTATGCTGCACAGTCCCTTCCTTCCTAATGGTGAGAAACATTAAAATCACTGAACAGAGCAATCTGCTTTATCAGTTTGTTATATCCCTTCTGGAGGTTTTAATAAGCCAGGTCCTGATGTGTTTATACAGAAACAAAAATTCTCACTATCTACTTAATGTTCACTACTTATGGATGGGAACAAGGCATTCATCTTTTTTTGAATTTATTAATATTAACTTTTTAAACTACCATTCATATGTATATGCTGAGTGTCTTCAAAATCTTTTGAGATTGAAAACTTGAAAGTTTCCAGGTAGGGCAAAACCGACACAGCTGACTGAAAAAAACTTCTCTTGTTCACGAGTTTCCATCTTGCTTGGTACTCAAATGAAGTCAGGGAGAAGAGCCAATAACTGGGACTTCATTTCCCTCCATACCCTGTTGGTAGAACTCTCCAGAACACCCAAGGCTACATTTGGACTGCGTTTTAGTCCTAATGCCTGGCAGGCACTGGGCTGTGGATGGAAGTGAACATAGCATGAGTCATCTTGGAGGAGAGGGAAGTACTGTGCTGTGAGTGGGAGGAAGCATTTGGATGAGCTGGTAGAAGCTGTGCCTGCCGCAGGACGCAAAGATCCATCATTACTCCTGAACTCAATCACACCAGTAGCCGGAAATAATTCTTGACTCCCCTTGCCTGGTGACTGAGCCACATCTCCCAGGTAAATCTTAATGGTATATCCTGATGGTCTTCTCTGAGCTAGTCAGCTCTTGACTGTGACTTTAGGTTGTGAATGGGTTACGGCTGCCTCTGACGTGGCAGGTGTTTGGGAATCCAAGTCTTGTGACCAGGCAGGGACTCTTGGAATGCCAAAGTGGATGTCTGTTAAGATCCACTCTGTGGACTTCAGGTCTTTTCTTTAGCTTCGTTTCAGGGAGGGAGGGAGCCAGGGTATTTATTGAATCATAGAATCATACAATGGTTTGGTTTGGAATGAACCTTAAAGATCATCTAATCCAACCCCTGTGCTGTGGGCCAGGACACCTTCCACTAGAAGGTAGAGGACAGGGAAAGGACAGACAACCTCTGAAAATGTCTGTCAGAAAGGTTTTCTTTGCAGGTGCAGAAGCAGATCTGCACAGTATGATAATGAAATTTCCTGATATATTAGATGAGCCCTTGAAACCCAACATGAAGGGGACAAGAATCCCTTTAAATTATCCTAGTCACAAGTCTGTCACAGTAATGATATGCCCATCACATGTATCTTATGACAAAGAGCATCTTCAACACTTACATGGCACTTCTGATAATGAAGAGAGGCAAGTGGAACTGCCGTCTTTGATGCATCTTGGCTGGGGCATAATGTAAGGGCTTAGGTCTGCACCAAGTTTTCTGCTGTGTCACATTTTCTTCCTTTGGCTGCACCTCCCCATCCCAAGGGGTCTGCAACTTCTCCCTCAGATGTGGTGAAAGCAGGAGCCATAGAAGAATCAAAAATAGGCACTTCCTTCAGCTCAGGCTCTTTACTTTAAAAAAGCTGCTTTCATCCCTTGTGGCAGCTTGTCAAAATTAGAATCAGGCGACCTTAAATATGTTTATCTTTTTATTAAGTAATTAGCCACAGTGCAGGGTCCTGTGATTTCTTTTTGTGACTTAATCCTCGTAACTGAATGGCAGAGCTATCCTAGAAATAGACTCAACAGGAACTTGGGAATAGTAATAATTACAAACCTCCTGAGGTTTCCAGTCTCCCAAGTTAATGTATGTTTTAATTAGCTATTGGTATTTAATTCACTCCAAGATGCAGTTCATTTAAACCATTGCAAAATCATTTTAAAGTTATTTCAATTTTTGAATCAGACTATGAAATCAATGCTTAAAATATCTAGAAAGTTCATGCTTTTCATTCACATTTACACAATGAGTTTCAGAGGGAAAAAGAAGAGAAAGATGGTTTTTGTTTTACCCACAGTTTTTCAGTGCATTGCTGGATAAATCCAGTGCTTAACAGCCCCACCTCCTGGTAAAAAAGCAATGAGAAAACAAAAATTTGGTGTTTGCTGGCAATTTTTTCTAGCTCTAGCTTACATAATGTGAATGTTTTTGGGTTTTTTACTTTTTCATGATAGCTCTGGAGGATGTTAAGAGCTTTATTTTTTTTTCTTTTACCCTGTATTCCCTCTTTTTTTTTTCCCTCACTTGACGGGAGTAAAATATTCTAATAATTGCTTTTTTCCCTATTGCCTCCTTTAAAATAGCTGAAAAATACACTCTAATTTTTATACCTCCTCATAGACAAATCCAAAGCTAGAAATTAGAAAAACCCAGCAGGATCTGGGAACTTCTGAAGCTGTTCTTGGGTACAGTGTCTCCAGGAGATAAAGTGTTAGACCACAAGGAGAGCCAAGATAGTGTAAATCCCGGAGAATAAATCATTATGTGTCTGGAAACCCATATTCAGTAGCATGGACCAGCCTGCACCTGCCCTCAGGAAGGACATTTCCTGTGTGATTCTTTCCTGTGAAGAAATCTAAGTTCCCAGCTCTTTTTTTTTTTTTTCACAGTAATCTCCTAATGGCAGCTTCTGATACCTTTTATCCTCTTTCCACTGATTCCTTGGCTCCAGAAGAAAACTTATAAAATTTCTATAAACCAGAAATGGTTAATAACAAGAAAAGGACTGCCAGCATTTGGGAGATGAAAACAGCCCCCATTCAATCCTTGGAAGCATCATGAGGACAACGAAAAGGTCAGTGACTTCATTGCTAAACAGAGCATGCAAGGAAGGAGCATGGCATGAGCATGAAGAGGGGCTGGATGCTGCACCACGAGAAAAACCTTCAGTATAAATCATGAGCAAGTTCTGTTAGGATCTGCCACTTTGACTTTTCTGATTCAGTCTCTGCTTCTACCTCTGTGCCATCTTTAGGCTTGCCAGCACGTCTCTCCTCCTGTCAGCCCATATCTTCCACAGTCTCAGGATTTCCAGCATAGTGTCTGGCCCTGCAGCATCTCGCACAGGGAAGACTGTGCTTTGATGTGAGCTCCCTTTTAAGCAGGGCTTCTGAAGAGCAGGAATTACAGATTCATTGAATACTCTGAGTTGGAAGAGACCCACAAGAATCATTGAGTCCAACTCCTTGCCCTCCATAGGACCATCCCCAAGAGCCACACCATGTGCCTAAGGGCATTGTCCAAATGCCTCTTGAACTCTGTCAGGCTTGGTGTTGTAACCACTACCCAGAGGAGCCTGTTCCAGTGTCCAACCACTCTCTGGATGAAGAACCTTTTCCCAATATCCAACCTAAAGCTTCCCTGACAGAGTTGTCTGCCATTCCTCAGGTCCTGTCACTGGTCACCAGAGATAAAAGATCAGTGCCTGCCCTTCCTCTTCACCTCACAAGGAATTTGTAACTGCAATGAGATCTCCCCTCAGTCTCCTCTTCTCCAGGCCGCACAAGTCAAGTGACCTCAGCAACTGCTCGTATGGCTTCCCCTCTAGACCCTTCACCATCTTCATAGCCTTCCTTTGGACGTTTTCTAATAACATTTTATTTTTCTTATGTTATGGTGCCCAAAACTGCCACAATATCCAAGGTGAGGCTGCCCCAGTGCAGAGCAGAGGGGGACAATCCCCTCCCTTGATGGGCCAGTGATGCTTTGCCTGATGCCCCCCAGGGCAGGGTTGGCCCTCCTGGCTGCCAGGGCACTGCTGACTCCTATTCAACTTGGCATCAACCAGGACCCCCAGGTCCCCTTCTCCACTGCTGCTTTTCATCATTTTGTTCCCCATTCTGTACATACATGCAGGGTTGCCCCGCTCCAGGTGCAGAATCCAGTAATTGTCTTCGTTGAACTTCGTATGAGTGGTGATTGCCCAGCCCCCTGATTTGTCCAGGTGTCCCTGCAGGGCCTTCATCTACTTCAGCCTCCTGGGCAGCTGGGGTCTGGTTGGGGTGGGAAGTGGCAACAAGGTATTTCTTTTCTAGATTTAAATGCTAAGTACAATTATCAAGGAATGCATTCTAAAACACCACAGCGACTAGGAATGTTGTGCTTTTTCAGGTATTAGCTAGTGCATTTCTAATGGAATCTGTCCAGCAATAATGCGTTTGAGTTTCTCCACTTGTCTGCAGGGTTAAAAGGCCTCTACTAATACTTTCCAATAATATGCCTTTAAATACTAATCAAGATCAAGCCTGAAGTCGAACACAGCATGTCGAACATTGGCATGTGAGGGAAACCTTCTCATCTCAAATCTGAAAGGGCCAAACCAGCCCTGGCTCCAGCATTTGGCTCCATATAATTGCTATTCCACTTGCAAGCTTAACAAAATGTTGCGTTACGTTTCAGGCACTACTGATTGCTTTCGAGGAGGTTATACAGAATCAATTGTGGGGTTTTTGTTTTAGGGGAAACTGTAAGTGAGCTAAAAGAAGTACATGCCAGATTTTAAGAGCAATTGCAAGTGGTTGAGAGGCATTGAAATGTCGTGGAGTCACAGCTTCAAAGATCAAAGCCCCATCCAGCCAAGCCCTTTCTGTTGCTCGGATCTCCCATCACAGGTTGCTTGAGGCTGCCTTGAAGAGTCTCCTGGCTTTGTTCACCTCCTTTTCAGTGTATAGACAGGTCTCTCTGGTTTGCTGTTTATCCTGGTTTAAAAACTAAATTAAGTCACTGGGGAGGAAGAGGGAAGAGAAGAGAGGATGTCTGTGCACATGCCTTAAGGTTGAATTGAACCTTTTGTCTTGTTTAAAAGGTTGCCTACAGAAGGGAATAAACAAGAATGTTATTTGGATGCGAACTTCAGTTCTGCCAGCTTCTAAATACATAATCATACAAAATATTCCAGTGCTTAAATAATTTGCCAAAATGGGCTGATTTGATTCACCACTCACAGAAACAAACCCCGAGAGTATCCCACCTCATCAGATTTACCTAAAACATTTACCCATGGTGCAAGAATCAGAATGAGGTCCGTGGATCCAATTCAATCATTACTGGTAGAGAATAAAGGCCATTTAGGACTGAAATAACTGGTAAGTTAACTCACCTCTCTGTGTCCATAACACAAACCTCTCTGATAGCAAGTATTGGACTGTGGATGTGTCATCAAAGATATTTAGGAAAAAAACCTGAAAATTAAGGATGTATCCTCTCATCTCCTGCTTGACTATTCAGGGAGCTTGTAGCACTTCTTCCATGCTGCACTTAACCATATGAATAAAAGAGGAGTTTGTTTTTCCAGGCTGTCAGGAAAAAACCTCTCAGGGAGCACTAAATTCACATAAAAATACTCTGTCAGTGCCTGGGGCTTGTACAGGGGTAACAGTGGCAGGACTTAAGAATTTAAGGAATGAAGTTGAAAGTTGTATATAACTGAAGAAAAAGAAATATTGTAAAAAGAAAAATGTAATTACCAGTATGCCTTGTGATTTAGAGCATCTGGAACACAAGCAGGAGAACAATTCATAACTAATAAACTAAGAAACATATATCTTTTTCTCAACAGTGTGTATAATCTTGCAAAGTAACCAATTAATAAATTGTTCATGAGAAGCTCACTGCAGTATTAGACCTTTGAGCTGTGTTAGATTACTACATGAAAAGCATTGGGATTGCTATGTGGACCCAACCAAAGTAAAAATTTAATCAAAGGAATTGGTATGTGAATGAATTCTGTAGCAAATAAACAATTCATGTGGTTTATGATTACACTCTAAATACCTTTTTAATAGTTCCTTCCTAACATTCACTTCTTTGGGCTTACTATTCCATTCACAAATGTTTTGTGTGATGTTTAAGTTGAATGTTGATCTACTGCAATTTTTCACTGAGAAAATGCAATTAATAAATTAGTTATTATCAATAATTAATATATATAAATAATAGATAAATGTTAATAAATTAATAATAAAGCCAGTAGGCAAGGATTGAAAGCAAATACAAAGTCAATTCATTCAAAGCGGAGAAAGTATTAGGAGGGATTAGGAGACCAGTGCTGCCAGTGGTGGTTTCTATGACTTTGAGGAAGCCTTATAACTGCTAGGATGTCTTTATTTCCACTTTCAATCCTTCATTGACTTTGGCATGGAGCACAACACTGCCAGCAGAGTGCCTGGCCGGATGGCAGTCTTATCCCTGCAATGTCCTCTGGTTGTGCCTGACATGTGAGTAGTCAGTTAAATAATTACAGTTCGTCATAGGTAAACATTTCTCAGTGTATAACTATCTTAATGACCAAGATTTTTTAGCAGTTGCTCGCTTCTAACCTTGAAATGTTACAGGGCTTTTTAAAGGATTCCCAAAAATCAATCTTTCCCTGTAAATCTGATGAGAAAACACTGATGCTGGTAGAAAAACTATTCCGCTTTCATCATGGGAACAGATGAGTTTTGATATGAAATCTCACGGATGCAGGATCAAGAGTTGTGTTCTGCTGACTTTTTAACATTTTTTCATTCTTGATATTCCATAACAATCTCTCCAGAGTTTCACTCTGTGAAAGATAGCACCAGGGTAAATTAAGCAGTGCTTTGATGACTTTCAGGAATCTGGATATACTAGGCAAAAATTTCACCTTCCCTTTTAACCTGGACAGGTCTTTTTTCTTGGGTTTGAGGAGCAAATAGTTTAGATAAAACAATCTTTCTTCAAACCACTATGTATCTGATAAAATGATCTTTCTTCAAGTTGCTCTGTATCAGAACAGGTAACTATGAAGTGGTAAGAACTGACTGTCCCATTGCACTTTGTTCACTGGCTGTGACACAAACAAACTTTTCATGGAGGATTGCCATAAGCAGTTTTCCTTCATGTTACTTCACATTAGTTCAGCCTATTAACTAAATATTTTGGCTGCTTGTCAGTACCAAAAAGAAGAATCTTTCTAAATGTGACCCTCTTCAAGAACAAAATATCCACAGAGAGTCTGGCTTCAGACTAAGCAGACACACCACAAGGGCAGTACATCGTAGAGAGAAAAGTAGCCTTGGGAAAGGCTGTTTGCAGCCCCACTTCTAGTACACATGTAAGGAGCTGTGTTATTCAGCACCACCTGTCTCCTGCTGCCACAGCCAGCCTGGAAGCTTCTGCTGTTGCCCTTGCACCCATGTCTTTGGTGGGTGACCTCACAGCTGCAGTTACCCCCGCCTCTCATCCCAGCCCTGGCAGCATTAACTATGGCGAAGGCAGAGTTACCAAGCTCACCTCTTTCAGGTCTCTCCTTCATCACAAGTCATTGTCCAAGAGCTTTTTTAATGTCACTGTCCTGTAAGAACTCAAAATGTAGTGGATTCTAGGCTGAGAAGCATGGATTTGTGCATCCTCTGGCACACAGACTGACTGAAACAAAAGAATTGCCAGCAAAGGATACAAACTGATGTGCATGTGTCTTCAAGAATGCTGCATTTCTATGCTCTGTTGTGCATGTTGATGGAAAAAAAAGAAAGAAAGTGTCCAATCAATGCTCTACTGCACAGCTTTTCCTCAGCTAACTACCTGGAGACTCATCTAACTTCCTATACCAAACCATCTGGATCTAAAGTGATTTAGGTACTAAATTCCACTGCAAAATAAGTTGTTTCAGGTTCTGAAGTCAACCAGAGACTTTTGAAAGTTGATCTGTAAAGTTGGCATTAGAAAATAAGAGTAGCAGAACTGAAGTGTATCTTTTAAATGGGTCAACAAAGAGGTGAAATCTTTCAATCTTCTCTGATTCAATTTCAAATTAAATTAAAAGGATTCAGGTTGAAAATAAACAAAAAGAATTTTCCAAAGGCTGAAAGAAATGTCTCTATTGTATTCCTAAATGGAAAACCATGTCAGTTTCAGGAAGTTCCTTCAGATCAAAATATTTTCAGGCTGCAAGATTCCTAACTAATAGGTCTATTTTTATGCTTTTATGGTCTGAATAAGGGAGACAACGGTAGGAGATAAAAGAAATTAAGGTGTGACACAGAAAGACGGGGAAGGCTGTTTTCAGCAGAATCACGCCTGTGTATGTGCAGTCACGACCTCTGGCAGCTCTCTTCTTCACCCTTTAACATTTTGAAGGCTTTTTTTCCTTTTCTTTCAAGTCTTATATTTTCTTTAAAGGGATGGGTAGTGTTGTGTGGCTGGTAGGCCACACTAGAGAACACATTAAGCCATGTGGGCTGTTCTTTGCAAAGCATCTGTTACCTACTTGCCTGTGATTGCCCTGGATGAGACTCACTGGTGTGGGTGTCCAGGGCTGCTGCACCAGCTCAGGCTGTAACCAGCAGTAAGGGATTTAGTCAACTGAGTTACCAGTGAAGTCTGTGGGAGAGTAGGAGGAAGGTTTCTCAGAATTGACCTCAGATGAGAGGATTGCTCAGATTACGTTTTTCTCTTGATGTTGGTGTGTTTTAAAGCTTGGCTTATCCTCTGTTTTTACAGTTTATTCCAGTTAATTTCAAACCTTGCTTCCTTTCTCGTTCAGCTCAGAAGAAACTTTCCTCTCACAAGCATAGTCCATCAGAGAAAGTTGTGCTCCATGTATTGGCTGCAGTGTTGTGAGCCAGCTGCTGCTGTTATCACTAAAGGGACTTGCCAACTCTCTTACCTCTTGCTTGTGTTTGGATTCATTATTCATATAGAGAGAAAAGTATCTAACCTAATCAAAATATTAAGACTCTGCCTCTGCTTTTAACTGCTTTCTTTTTCCTTTTCAGCTCTGTAGAAAAGCTATTGCTGTTTCATAACAAATCTCTCACTGTGACAGTCAAAAATTAGAGAAGGTGATGCATGTTCCTGCTCTGTTCTTGAGGGAATTAACTTCCATGCTTTTTCCTTACTGAGAAAATCTCCATTCTTTCCTAGAATGAGAATAACCATGCAGATAGGTGCTAGGCAAGAAATAGTCAAGCACACAAGCATCTCAGAAGAGACTGCTAGATTATTTTCACTGAGCTTTATCTCACCTTACTGTTAATCCTTTTTTCAGACTCCCTGGAAACCAGTGATTACTGCAGGTACTCTTTTATTTAGGACAAATTCCATAAAGTTTATGACCATGACAAAATGTCTGAAAATAATTCCCTTCAAACTTTACTAGAATTTTTGAATGGGTGAATTAAACTTAAACAGACTTTCTGAATGATGAACAGGAGGGGAACAATATCCTCTTCTGTGCCGTGGAACGCTTTCTCTCACAAACAGAAAGCAATTGCTTTTTCAAATGTCAGAGTCTATCCACAAACTCTTACACACTTCTAGACAAAAATACCTCTCTATAACAGGTATGATTATTTGTGTTTCATTTGTTGATACTGTCCAAAGGCATAATACAAGGACAACACATCTTGAATTTGAAGGATACTTATGTTGGTACGATCATTATGGCTCAAGCAAAATTTTCTTGAATTGATTTTCTTGAATCACCCCTCCAAGGCAGTTCAGACATCAACCTCAAACTTTATGATACAGTGCTCAGAAAAGAAGCTGACAGATGAGCAAACTGGAATCAGCAAGAGATTTCTGATCTGCCACTAATGATACAAGCAGTGTGTAACATGGTGAGAACTCAAACTAGAAGTGAGAGTATTGGTATTATCATCAGCAGTACTGAGGGAAGTAGTATTCGTGGTACACCATCTGACTAGCCACTTTTGAGTGTTTCAGGGACCTTACAGCACCTGACAGCTGTAGGTATACAAATTTATCTGTGGTATTTATTCTGCAGTGTTAGTTGTTACTTGATGGAGGGTGACATTATTTCTGGATGGCTTGTGCCTTGAATACGGTCTGACTGATCTAGCACTGAAAAAGCATCCTGTGGTTTACTCACAGGGAAAGTGAGCAATGTTTCCTAATAGAACTAAGTAGATATTCCTAATTTCATTGCCCTGATCTGGGGAACGAACACTTCTCTTTAGGAACAGATTATTTTTCTCTATGGCTGCTTTACACAGCCATGGCCATTCACCCAATAAGTTCTGCAGAGGTCGAGGACCCCAGCTGAGCTCCCCTGTGACAGCTTCCAGGAAGGTGGAGGTCAGCCTCTCTGGTATTGATACAAGTCAAGTCTGTCATTACTCATTTACCTCCTGCTCCCTACAGCAGTTTTTCCACATTCCTCTTCTTGACCTGCTTCAAAAGTGCAAGTCAATAGCTTGAGTTCTTTCACATATGCAAGAAATACAATAGGAAATGGGAATTAGAAATGGAGATTAACATTCCTTTTGCTTACTTTTATTTCCTTTCTTTGTCTTCTGAATGCAAACAAAACCCAATTTTTGCTTTATAATAACAACAAAACATTTATTGTGAGTAGAAAACTTTAGGGAAAATTAAAGAGAATCCAGAGAGAGACCATTAAACCTTACTAAATGTTCTTTCAAGGAGATTGTTAGCCTGATTATTATATTCTGGACAAGTTCTCTCATCCACACAAAACATGTCTTGTAAGCAACTTTTGAACCCTTAAGATTATAACCAGTTACACCTTATAAAAGCATCCTATAGCTTTTGTGGAATGAGTGTAACAAAGAGCAGTTCTCTCATATGAAACATAGATGAAAACCTGGCAGCAATAAGGAATGTTCAAATGATGGAACAAATTCTCTGGAAAGTATTTATTGGTTGTGCTGTTCTTTCATCTAAAAGGTGCATATAAGATAGACAAAGCTTGCAGGAAGACATTATATCTTTCATTATACCAGCTAGTATAGGTGGAAAAAAGCCCAAATTATTAAGCTCTTAGCCCTTTTTCATGTTATGTTGTTAACTTCCGCATCATCTTGGCAGGGTCATTATAGCCCAACTACCTATGGATATTACAAAGCCAAGATTAACTACTGGCATTGTGCTGCCTGCTTCAATCTTGTCAGGGTAGGAGGTCTTACAGGCAGAATTATTTGGCTCTTGGTGCTCTGTGTTCAGCTGGAGTTTATGCCAGTGATACAAGTAACTACTGGCATAAAGCAAAGATTTGGAGGTGCACGCAGAGATGAAACAGGAGTGCTGAAGAGACGTTATTTCTTTATTTCTTCCCTCTCTCTTGAAATCAAAGAGCCTTAGAGAAACATTTAAGATCTACCATAAATCTATGGAAGCAAAGTTTATTCTACATAGAAAATAATTGGTATTTGTGAATGCACTTGTGTGAACTTACCATCTGCAAAGCTTATTGCATACTCGTTTGCATCTGAACTGACTTAACTATTCCATTATTCAATTGTACCATTCATATATGTGAGTTGATCTGGGCTAGAAAATCTTTGAAATTTGTTTTCCTCAAAATATGGGCACTGGAGCATTGTGCTCTCTGTATGATACAACAAAATTAGATTCAGTCTTGTGAGCTTGCTTGCTTTGAATGAAATTCTGCTGTAAATACTAGAGTCAAATGTAGTTGTCAGAGTGTTTTTTCTGCAGATCTGGCCTGTTTTGTATTTGTTGCTGAACACACGTAGGCAGAAGAATTCATGCTGCACTGCAGTAAAACCTAAAATGCCATTAGAATATATTTGTGACAGCAGCAGAAGAAAGCATCAAACTCCAGGATTTTTCTGTGAAAAAATAAGGACATGAAAATTAAATAAATGACCTTTTGCATTTTACTTATATATTTGGTTACAAATTTTGCATAGAATCAAAGAAAGACATCGTTTTAATACACTTTTTCTCATCCCGGTGGTGTCTTCTAACCTTTCTAATGAAAACCTTCTTCTGTCACTACAAGACCTCAATCTGTCAAATATTTTTTCTTCCTATTCTACATTAAAAAATCCTGGTTTCACGCACAGATTTTTTATTCTTTTTCCTGTGAAACACACTGATTTATTGACTGTGACCAACACAGTGGCTTATTTCCTTGCTAATAATTGGATATTTGCAAGACACGGTAAAAGTCTGGAGAGGGGGAGAGAGGCATAAGAATGCTCCTGCAGGGAGGTCAGTGTTAATATGAGGACAACTGTGGTGAATCCCGAGGTGACCACTATGCTTCAGTCCTTCACAGCTCTCAGTCATGCATAGACATACACACTCTGATGAAGCAGAAAGGGGGAAAGACATTTCCTTGCCCTTCCCGCTCACTCCAGCATAATTCCTCTTGCAGTTGTTAACTGTCTCTTTAAAATGACAGTATAGTTCGCAGGGTCCTTAAAGCTTGCTTGAATGATATAAAATTGTGAGGCTGAAGCTGTCACATGCAACAATTTGTATCTCTGGCTTGCCTACACCCATCCAAACAGACAAAAAGGTATCTCACTATATCCAAATGCCAACCTACGAAGAGGAATGAAACCACAGGAAGGTAGAATTATATCCTGAAAAGTCACTGATTCTGACAGCGATTTAGACATTGTCATGCAGAAGTTGGCCAGTGGGAACTTCTAATTGGATACCATAGATAATGTGCATTAGTAGGAATTCGTACAAGCTAGTGATAGAGGAGGATGATGGAGACCCTTTTTAATTTTTTTCCTTAATTTATTTATTACTTTTATACATATCACAGGAGAAACCAAGAGAGGAGCACTGTACTCAGATGTGATTGTTAAACTGGGGAACACTGGAAGAGATACAAAAAGTTGTTACAAAAATAATTAGAGGGTTGAAGTACATGCCTTCCTGTGGGAGACTCGAAGAACGGAATCTGCTCTGCTTTTCAAAAGATGACTGAGAGATGAATTGATTACAAAATGTTTGCGTTAATGAGAAGAAAATAGAGCTCTTTCATCTAGCGGAGAAAAGCATAACAAGAATTAATGACTACAAGTTTCAGCCACACAAATTGAAATTGGAAATTTGGCACCTATTTTGAAAAATTATGTTGATTAGCCAATAGTTTAAAACTCCTAAAGGAGACACTGCATGCTTTGGTTACTGCTGGATGATAAGTTAAAACTGTCTGTAGGATTACAGCTTGCAGGTCATAGAATCAGAAAATCCTAACACCTGTGCCACAATGTGCAAGCTCTGAGCCAGGACACCATTCTTCTGCTTGTTTCTGTCTATATTAGTGTCCATCTACACCACTGCTTTCTCAATCTAATCATTTTCCCTAATAGTCTCTGTCCTCTGATGTCATTAGGACTGTTTAAAATACAGATTTGGAAGTCCATATTTGAGATTTTTCTTCAAAAAAAGGGCTTTAGTCAAGACTTTCTGAACTTCGGTCCTTCACCTTGCAGCTTACGTGGCACAAGACCATATTTTATGGGATCTTCTGTTTGCATTAGTTCTTTAGTTCAAACTTTGGTTTTGATGTGACAGCAAGGCCATAGATTGGTATAATCACCCCTGCAGGCCAGTGCCATGGACGCTTTGTTTCCTTAATTCTATTTATACCCGTTGATATCCAAACAAGACAAGGAACGAAACAGTTGGCCTCAGGCAACAGAGGGAATTTGCTGTGCAAGCTCTCCACTAGTGATGTGATCAGTGATGGGGTCTACTATGCCAGGCATTTTCAAGTTCACTGTGATATAACCTACGAGGTTCAATGCCAAGTCTTGTTTCCATGACCATCAACTGGTGGTAGGCTCTCCTTTAAAGTGAACCAACAAAATCCCTCTGAAACATAACACATTTGTGTGGTCCAAATTGCTCCAAAGAAACCTCTCTTAAGGGTGAGACTGGGACTTGCAATACTGAACATATAGTCCTGTGCCAACAGATTTTCCATCCTCCATCATCCTTATATGTTCTCATGTCACAGTCCAGGACAAAGAAACCTGAAAATTGTGTCTTAGGACCATAGGGACCTATGGGATTGTTCCAAGAATTATGGAATGAAGATATAACTAGTTCACTGTAGAGAGGCAGTTCCCAACTGTGAGCTGTGATGCTCTGCAGTACTTGACCTGGAGGCCAGGGATTATTCCACAGAGTGGACACATTTAAACAACATATGTAAAACCGTCTGTGCTATGATGTAAACACCAAAAGGACTAGAAAGAGGTCTTATTCATGATTGTTACTGCAAAGACAGTCTTCAAGAAAGACAGGTTTTTAAGGACAGGGATTGTGTCCCAGTTTCAGCTGGGATAAAGTTCATCTTCTTCCTAATAGCTGGTGCAGTGCAGTGTTTCAGATTTAGTATGAGAATAACATTGACAAAAGCCTGATATTTTGGTTGTTGCTAAGCAGTGCTTATCCTGAGTCAAGAACATTTTACTGCCCGTGAGCAGGTGCTCTGCCCGTGAGCAGGTGCACAGGAAGGCAGAAGGGAGCGTGGCCAGGACAAGTGACCCAAACTGACCAAAGGGATATTCCACATCACAGGACATCATGCTCAGTGTGTAAACTGCGGGTAGCTGGCCAGGAGCTGCTGGTCGCTGCTCAGCGAGGGGTTGGGCACTAGTCAGCAAGTGGTCAGTAACTGTGTTGTGTGCCACTTGTTTTTCTTGGGTTTTATTGCTCTCTCTCGTTTTCCTTGTTCATTGTTCATAATAATAATTATAACAATATCAGTTACAATGTCAACAATAATGAGTAGTATTATTAATACTATTAGTATTATTAGTCAGCAATTTAATTACCTGGGAAGCATCATCTCCTGGGATGGTAAGATTGATGCAGAGATAGACAACAGGCTTACAGAGCTTTCGGTAAACTCCATAAAAGAGTTTAGCGAAACAATCACTTGAAGAAAAGTACAAAGATCAGTGTTTATAGAGCCATTGTACTGTCCACTCTTTTATATGGCTCTGAATCATGGCTCATTTACCGCCACCACTTAAGACTCTTAGAACGCTTCCATCAACGCTGCCTCCGTACAATCCTAAACATCCACTGGACAGATTACGTGACCAACACGTCTGTTCTTGAACAGGCAGCAGTTACGAGTATTGAGGCCATGTTACTGCGAATGCAGCTGCATTGGGCAGGGCACGTCTCCAGGATGAAGGACTACCGCCTCCCTAAGATTGTGCTCTATGGTGAACTTGCCACTGGCTGCTGCAAGAGAGGAGCCCCGAAGAGGAGATATAAGGACTCCCTGAAACATCTCAGCCTTGGCCACATTGATCACCATCACTGGTCTGCTCTGGCCTCCAATCGGGAGGCCTGGAGACACACTATCCACAACGCTGCTGCTTCTTTTGAGAATACACGCAGGATCACTCTCGAGGAGAAAAGACAACGCAGAAAGAACCGTGTCCTTTCAGTACCACCTGGGGAGTCATTCCCTGTGCCTTTTGCAACCGGACGTGTCTATCTCGCATTGGCCTTTTTAGCCATCAGTGCGCTTGTAGCAAGCGTGGGTAGAGTCCTTCACAAATCTTTGTTCGCGAAACCTAGCCATTCATTCATTCATTCAATTTATGCATATGGAATTTTAAAGAGCTGAGATGCAAGGACCTGCAGGTCCAGGCCAAAGGGCCTGCAGAGGAATAAAATAAAAATAAGCTTTATTTCTTGAATCTTGCATATGTACAATTTCAAGTTACAGACCACAGCTATGAAAATTTCCCAGAACAGAATAAGAGTGAGGGATTGCTGCACTAGTATCCACACAGTTCCTGTGGGTAAGTACATGAACTGCAACTGGTGAGAAGGTACAGGCATTTCCACTGGCTTTTCCTGGAGCCATCCTGTTGCCATCTGCTCCCCTCTCATTTTGCAATTATTGTCCAGAAAGCAGCATGCAAATGCGAGTGCAATAAAGCTGGTGTCAGATTTGCCTCTGGCAGTAATGACTCTACCTCCAGCTCCAGGCTACACCTGCTGAGGCAGAATCTTGAGAAGGTCTACCGAGGTATGAAGTTTCTGAACAAGCCACAGCAGTATGAGCCAAAATAACAGGCTGTGGCAGGAAGAACTGTCAAGTATTCACTTGCAACTCTACTGGTCTCAAAGCATCAGGCACATAAAGGCTCCTTGGCATGGCATGAGCTGAGAAGCAGCTGTGGAAGGCACTGCCACCATGAACTTGGCCAGACCAGCTAGTGTCAGTCGTGGCAGTCCACTCTCCAGTGCTCTGTGATCCTTGCAGTGCAATGGAGTGAAGCCTTCCAATTAAGCGGGATCTCAGCTTGGAAGGATGGGCAGAGAATCCTGCCAACTGCGTGGTGGGGAACCACAGACAACAAAGCCCATTTTGACCTCCTGTGTGCTCACCATCCAGAGAAAGTATAGGCTAAGACTAATATCTGTGAAATTCTGCAGCAAGTTATCATCTCAAAGCCTCTAACTGGCACAACAGAGGGAGTTAGAGGTTACCAAATAATAAAAGCAATCCTCTTTCTGTTCTCAGCTGTACTTTCATGCTGGTGTACTGTGTTGACCCTGGCCAGAGCCCAGGTACCCACTAAAGTCACTCTCTCACTCCCCTCTGCAACTGAACAGAGGAGAGAAAAAAAACCAGCTAAGGACTCATGAGTGGCGACAAGAGCTGGGAGGGGTCACTTACTGATTACCTTCACAAGCAAAACAGACTCAAAGTGGGGATACTACTTAAGTTTATTACTAACAGGATCAGAGCAAAAGAGTGAGAAGTAAAATAATTTTAAAAACACCTTCCCCCGACCTGTCCTTCTTTCCATGTTCTCCCTCCTCCCCTCAAGCAGTGCAGGGGGACAGGGAATGGGGCTTGCAGTCAGTTGTTGTTTCTGTCGCTGCTCAGAGAGAGCAGTCCTTCCCCTGCTCCCACGGGGTCCCTCCCACGGGAGACAGTCCTTGATGGACCTCTCCGGCATGAGTCTATCCCACAGGCAACAGTTCTTCCCAAACTGCTGTCCCATGGGTCACTCCTCCATGGGGTGCAGTCCTTCACCAATGAGCTGTACTGACGTGGGTCCCCCACAGGGGCCACAAGTCCTGCCTGGAAAAAACCTGCTCCAGAGTGGGCTTCCCTCTCCACAGGCTGCAGGTCTCCTGCTCCATCTTGGGCTTCCCACGGGGTCACAGCCTCCTTCATGCATCCACCTGCTCCAGCATGGGCTCCTCCGTGGGCTGCAGGGGGGTCTCTGCACCCCGATGGTCCCTCAGGGGCACAGCTGCCCCACCCTGGTCTGCACCACGGGCTGCAGGGCCTCGGCTCCAGAGCCTGGAGCACCTCCTGCTCCTCCTTCTGCACTCACCTGGGTGTCTACTTTGTTGTTCCCATGTTATCACTCCTCTCTTCCCTGGCTGGAATTCTTCCCATGAAATACCTTTCTGTTCTTAAATATGTTATCACAGAGGCGTTACTATTGCTCCTAATTGGCTCGGCCTTGGCCAGCGGCAGGAAGTCCATCCTGGAGCCGGCTGGCATTGGCTCCATGGGACAGGGGAAGCTTCCAGCAGCTTCTAACAGAAGCCACCCCTGTAGCCCCCCTGCTACCAAAACCCAGCCACAGAAACCCACTACAACTGGTCATCTAACATATGGCATAACAGGTAGACCAGAACAGATGTCCATAAATGTTACTTTTATCTTTCTTCATCATCAGATCTTCTTCATTTGTAGTACGTTTCCAGCCCTGTTATCTTCAAATCAAGTTTGGATGCCTTTTTGAAAGAAACATTTTTTGCCAGACACACCAGTTTTCGTGCAAAGATAGCTAAATGAAAATTATGACTGAATTAAAAATGATTACTGTACTCATACTTTTCAGCCTTATAGTAAGTGCACCTTTGTTTTTTGTTGTAAACTATGCAGTATTTAATGTGTGCCTTTAAAATTGCGAAGAAAAAAGCTAGAACCATGATTTGACTATACACAATAATACCAGTGTTCTGGTGTATTCCAAATATCAGTATTTTTAAGAAAAGCTCGTATTTGGATTATGGTTTGGGTTGTTTGTTGTTTTTATTTATTGCTTTTTAATGACTGGTCTGGCAAAACAGCTCTGCCCAGGAGTACACCCTGACAGAGCTGAGAGGTGACAAGATAATGGTTCAGAGAAAATAGAATTCCTGTTCAATGTAAAAAAACCCAAACCAGTGAGATCTTTTCAACTTACCTTATTACCTCTATCAAGTAGAAAGCTGAACAAAGGGTACCAAGTAGTGAGTAATAAGAAGGTTTTTTTGAAATACAAAATTAAGAAGAAACATTGTATGTACCTGAATTCCTCCTACTGGCACTTCATCTTTTGACCAATACTACCAAATAGATTCTTTCCTGTGAGAGGTGCCTGTCCCCTCATCCGCACACTGAACCTGATCTCAGGGCAGAAAATGAGCTCTGAAATTAGCTATAGCACTCATCCAACCAGATTACCCACTTGCTTCAGTATGTACACTGACTGCCTGTGACTTCAGCCCTCTACTTGTAATGTCCATCTTTCTTTGAAATCTATCCATGGTTTCAGAGCCACAGGCATGACCTTGTAGAACTTGTACTATTATTGAAGTCATTAGTCTTGTCATAGCAGCTGATCCTTAGCTTACAAACATTTTGCTTTCCTAAGTTCAGAGTCATTCATGCAAATGACAGCATGACACAGAAATGCAGCAGCTGTTCATTCAAAAAAAAAATTAAGAAATCCACTTAATTTTAGGAAGAGGAAAAAAGTTCTCGTTTTGACACTGCTCGAAATATAAAGCCTTTTGGGCTCTTCTTTTCTTTATTAAAGCAATAGATCATGACATTTAAATGATGAAAGAATACATTTTACTTTTATATTTTATTATTGAGGATAAGTGATGACTTTAGAGACGCACATACTGAGCTCTCTTATTCCTGTGAATAGCACTGATGGTCTCTGTGGGAGCAGGAAAGGCTTCCTTCACATTGCCTGAAGTAGATTTCATTTTATTATTTTGGCAAATTAGAATGATTTGTAGAAAGGGCAAAAAGTGCTGAGAAATGGGGATGAAACATGGACAAAATCGGGCAGTGTGAGGAAAATTTGGTGGACACTGAATGGACACATGATTTGTGCCTGTACCTGACTAACTCTGGGAGGCAGATGTTATCAGAGAAGCTCCTCTGATCAGATCTGTATCTGTGATTTGATTCCTGACAATAGAAAATACAGTTCACCAGGATGGACAGGCTCTTTTGCTGTCTAAAATGATTCAATATGCAAAACAAGCATTCTGAAACTTTTATATTAATGCCTGGCTCCTCCTGAATTCTGAAAAAGTAATCCACCAACCTGACTATGAGGAAATGAGCTTTAAAGTCCCAGTCTCTTCTGGAAAACATACACATTTAGAGAGTTAGATACAACTGAATTTATAACTTCACCGTCTCCTGATTAGGGCTTGCATAGACAAGGCAGCTGGATCTCTCTATCCACAGAGAATCGGCGGGAAGCCTGGCTGCCTCCAGATTTTGCAGTGCAATTCTGTGGGCCTGTCTTTCTTATTAGGGCTGTTATTTATAGAGCAGTAGCTGAGATTGGTGATCTAGGCACTTTGAAAAGGCATAGCAAGGAGCGGTGGCCAAAAGTGTTGCATTTAAGCTGTTTTATTGGAAGGGCTGATGGAAAATCAGATTTTCAACAAGCCTTTTTTTGGGGGGGGGAAGTGATATCTATTTTCCAACGCAACTGTGGCATTGGAGCACAAAAATTCCCCAAAGATGCAATAATTGAAAGTTCTGTATTTCAGGGTACTTCATGGTAACTGTGATCCAGTTGCATCATTCCACCTTTCTTTGACAAACTACATCTCCCGTGATTCACTGAAGCTGGGAACACCCAGAATACACTGGTAAAGACCATATGATCCATCACTCAAGACATAAAACAGCCTGCCAATGCACTCCAAGGAGATACACATTTATCAATGCTCTGAACTTGTACCTGTGAAATACCCTGGAAATATTTCCAAACCGAAATATTTCTCGTTTCTACATTCTTTTTTTGTATTTTTATTCTTACAGGAAAAAAAAGAAACAACAAAAAACCCACAACCAACCAAGCAAGCAACCTCCCCAAAAAAAAACAACTGCTGATGTTGTAGCAAGCAAAGAGACAGAAAGAAAACAGAGGTACAGAAAGGTGAAGGGATATTCCCCAGAGATTGAGTTTATTTTCAGGAACTCTTTATTGCTTAGAATACTGTTGTGCTTCATGAGCTCTAAGACTGGAAGTGAAGTCGAGGGAGGCACCAGAGCAGGCTGTCAGGGTGGAACATTAGTCATATCATCAGTCTATGCTTAAATAATTCCCATGTGTGCAGTTACACCAAGTTAAAGATGCTGGATCTTATTTTCAGCTGTGTTGCACTTGCATGAAACCACGGAAATTAAGGAATTGCACTAATGTGTTATAGAAGAAAATTAAGCCTATTTTCTTCATTAAAAAAAAATTATTTGTAATTGGTAACTCTGTACATTTAAACACATAGATCAACCTTTGTGTTTTGCTTGGGGAAAATAAAAACCAGTGATTTCTTCTATGAGTCTGCAGTCATTTGGGAGAGAAAAGCAGAGATCAGCTGTCATTGCAGAGAACGTCAGAGGAGTTTGTGGCAGCAAGCCATAGTTAGGAGGTTAAAAAAAACTCTCCATCATGCCATGTTTTGTTCACATCATTGGAGAGAGATTAATGTTAAAATTAGAAGGTCATTATGCTCCTTGGGGGAAAGGTGTAAATTTTACACTAATAAAAGTACTTCTTCTAGCATCACATACACAGCAGAGCTGGCACAGAAAAAAAATCAGACTACAGAGGAGAAAAAGGAATCACAATCCAACCTGGCTATTCGCTCTTCTTTCTCTTTGTGTATATAGTCACCTGCTCCCAGAATGAGAAAAACAAGAATTTACGTGGAAGGATATGATCTCTTACTGCTCCACTTGGGTAAGCTGAAGAACGTAGAGGTCAGTGGGATAAACCAGGGACAATAGGAGAGTGAAGGACTCAGAGGCTCAGCAGTGTCTCAGCTGTGGACACCACTTTCTGCCTGTTATCTTACTTGCATCCCACTCAACAGTCACGTTCAGTTGCTTACCTCATACCTTTTCCCTTCACTCAACCTTTACACACATTCACATTTTTATGTTTTTGTCCACTTACTGTTGCTCCAGCAAAAGTCTGCCGTAAAATGTTAAAAATGACAGTCAAATGATAAAATAAAAGGTCATCTGTGATGCAAACAAGGTGTTTTGCCCAGCTTCTCTCAGATCATGATGTTTATCTGTTGCATTACCTGCTCTGCTTCTGTCTTGGCCATTCAGATAATGAGCCCCCTGTAAAATAGCTTCGAGCTTCTGTTTGTATAGAAAGATAGATTTGGCTTGGAGCCGCAGGTCTTTGCATGAGCAGAGTTGCTAAGCTACAAAGTTTAGCTGGTACCTTAAATTTCAACAGTCTTTATGAAAAATAGCTGCTTAGGATAGATACAACATGGAGCCACGCTTCCACTCACCTTTATAGGGGCCAGCCATGGGCACAGGACACCCTACATAACAACAAACCACAGCAGCATCTTTTAGAGTCTGAGAAAAGGTGACATTTTGAACATCAACAGAAGATTCTCAAATGCCAAAAAGGGATAAAAGCCAAAACAATTATTTACCTTTATATTCCCCTCGCCTCCCCTAATACACCGTTTCAATATGAACATGTTTCCACTGGAAGTGTTTGAGATCGAGAATGTAGACAAAGTTAAAGAGGGAGCATATACATGTATAAATAATATGACACAGAAAGCTAAGGTAAAGAAAACAGCTAAGATGAGGAAAGACTGATGAATCGTCATGATGCAAAGCCCAAGACAAACAGTAACTGTTAAGATTTGGGATAAGAGCGTTACTCAGACAGATCATCATATAGCTGTCTCCTGTGAGAGCTATTTCATCTTATTCTGAAGTATTTGACTCTGGCCCTAGCCCATGAGTGGATAAATGAGTTGACAAATGTTATTTCTGACATTGTGGTAAATCTTATGTTCCACAAGCAGGGCAGCTGGCAGGTTTTTAGACAGTCTGCTGGATTAGACTGTTCACACAAATCACTGCAAAGAGACTGCACTATAATGTATTGCTACATCACACCTCTACTGTTATGCCAAGATTCTTGAACTGTTTGGGTTTTTTTCCCCTCAAAGGACAGAATCATGAATTGCAGTGAATCTTGATTAAACTGTGTGGATATGGCCTGGTCTATAAGGCAGACTTCTTGACTGAAAACCAGTAGAATATTTCACTCAGTGTTTAATCTCAGCATCCTGGTGTTGCTGGCGCAGACTTTTAAAGACACATGTGAGAAGCATGATAAAGAATAGCACCTGCACTGAGTAACCTTGCAATAAATTGTGAGCAGTTTTCTGGCCAGGAAAAAAGTTCCTTTTATTGTAAAATCTTAATTTAATTCAGCTACCTTATCTACTTTATATATATACCATTTTTCACAACTGGGGCTTTTTCTTCTCTTTATTTTGTTTTCAAAATATTTCATTTTTCTTGTTAAAACTTCTTTTTGTGTGCATGTCTCTTTATAATTTTTCCTACTCTTTCCACACTGTGTTTTCTCCAGAAATATGCTTTATATTATGTCAACTTTCTTTCCTGTTACATATTTTTAGATTTTTCCTCATCATCACAGAGTCTGTTGGAAGTTTCTGATTCTCTGCTAGAAAAGACATTTGAGGATCCTTCTTTTCTTTTCAACACTTCATATAAAAGCCAAAAAGCACAGGGGCTGATCAGGAAGAAAGGTCAGTTGCTAATAGGAAAGGTTGCATCACAAATACACTTCTACACGGGACCGCTGCACCAATTGCGGCAAAGGACACGCCAGTGTGTCGAGCTCCGCTTTTGTTCTGAAGGAATGTTCCTCCTGCTGTCAAATCTCCCTGTGCAAATAAGACTTCTTGGATGGTAAAAAAAAAAAAAAAAAAAATTTTCAAACACAGAGGCTAATAAGCATCTAAAGAGATACAAGAATAAAACTTTCTGGAAAATAGCTGGAGGAGACCCCTTCTGGAAAACTGCGTCCAGCTCTGGGGTCCTCATCACGGGAAAGACATGGACCTGTTAGAGTAAGTCCAGAGGAAGCCCATAAAGATGATGATTAGGGGTCTGGAGTACCTATCCTGTGAAGGCAGAGTGAAGGAATTGAGGCTACTTAGCCTGAAGAAGAGAAGGCTCCAGATAAGACTTTTGATTTCAGCAAATGACTTCACAGCAACATTCCAGTACTTGAATGAGGCCTGTGAGAAAGACGGGGACAAGCTGTTTTGCAGGACCTGTTGCAATAGCATGAGGGACAAGGATTTTAAACTGAAGAAGGGTTGATTTAGATTACATATAAGGAAGAAATTGCCCAGGGAGGTGGTAGATGCCCCATTCCTGGAAACGTTCAAGGTCAGGTTGAATGGGGCTCCTACCAACCTGATCAAGTTGAAGATGCCCCTGCTCATTGCAGGAGGGTTGGACTTAATGAGCTTTTAAGTGTCCTTCCAACCCAAACTATTCTATGATTCTATGATAACTAAAGTTTTTGCTTTGCTGTAAAGTGCAGACACACAAGAGAAAATTCAGAGTCTGGTATCACTTTCTAGTGGCTACAGCAGAGGATGAGGAGATAAGATCTGGACTGGTTTTTTTGATGATTGTTTTGCTTTATCCTTTCACCAGTGGCCTTGGGCTGTTTGGGTAACTTGCTGTGCCTTGGATTCCCCTTCCTAATTCCTGTTTTCTAATAAATTACATAAAGTTGTGACATTACCAAAGCAAAATGAACAGGAAACTGCACTTTGAATTCAGTATGTGTTCTTAAAGTTTGTTTACTTACCCTAAGCACTCATTTTCAGTTCAGATTTGGAAGGGTTTTAGAACAACTAAACTAAAATTTAAATATTTTTCTCCAGACTTCCAACCAATTCTAAAACCCTCTTTAAACCAAGTAAAAATCTACTGAATTTTCATCACAGAATGACCTGGGAAAAAAATCTCTAAATTCAATGTGAAAAATTTTAGTGTTTACAATATTCCCAGGAGTGGGAATAGGAAGGGATGACTAGAGTGGTTGTAGTCCCAGTTCACCTTCCACTGCTATGGTGTAATGTGTTTGGAGACATGATTTATAAGCAGCTCATTTACTCTGCAGCTCTATTACAATTTCATCTTCAAAGTTATCTCTGTTTTCTTCTTAGGTTACAAGATGTTCTCATTATTGCTATATCAGCAACCTCCTCATAAATGTTGTGGTACTGGGTGTTCTTCAAGAATACACAGTGATGGATGGAAAGAAGAAAGGGAGGAAGGGAAGCAGGAAAGGAAGCAAGGAAGGGGGGATAAAAGGAAAGAAAGAAGGGAGAAAGGCAGGCAGGTGAGAAGATAGTTAACTAAAAAATATTGGCAGTCAGAAACATCTTCCCGTGCCTAGTTCTGCAAAACATCTGAAGTTTATATGTAAATTTTCTTTCATTCCAGCAGCACTAGGTACAAGCTCAAGTCCTTTATGTGTGTGGCTCTTTGCAGGATGGCAGTGTAAGAGATATGCAGCAGTATGTTCCCGCAGTTATCTTCACTGTTTTACAATCTTTCTGACACATTATATCAAAACACTGCTGTGAACTCCAATGTCTGAAATTATGTGACAGTCGTGTACATTTCCACATCTGGAGCATTCCCAGAGTTCCACTAATACATGTGTTTAAATTTGAACACACATGGACTCGATCTGATGGTTACAAGGGAGCATCAGTGAGAGCTGAGGGCATGCATGAGTGACTGCTCACATAGGGGGCACACGGAGAGCACGTGCTGGTTTGGCTTGGTGAATAGTTGGCTGATGCATTTTCACTGCATTTGGATTTAGATGACTTCTCCATTTCTTTGTTCAAATGTTGAAAATTCACTATGGAAAAGGCATTGCATAGAAGCATTTGCAGTTATATGAAAACACCGGGAAAAGTAAACATCTTTCATAGAGTCATAGAATTTTTTGGGTAGCGGAAGTGTCCTTAAATATCATCTGATTCCAACCACTCTGCCACAGGCAGGGACAACCTTCCACTAGACCAGGTTGCTCAAAGTTCCATCCAAATTGGCCTTGAACACTTCTGGGGATAGAGCATCCACAACTTCTCCGGGCAAGTGTGCCTGTACCTCACCACTCTCACAGTGAAGAATTTCTTCCTAATGTCTAATCTAAACCTGCCCTCTCTCGGTATAAAGCTATTCCCCCCATCCTATCACAGAATAATAGAATCATAGTATATCCAGAGCTGGAAGGGGCCCACAGGGATCACTGAAATCAACTCCTCACCCTGCACAGGACCATCCCCAAGAGTCACACCATGTGCCTGAGAGCACTGTCCAAACGCTTCTTGAACTCTGTCAGGCTTAGTGCTGTGACCACTTCTCTGGAGAGCCTGTTCCAGCACCCCCCCTCTGGGTGAAGAACTTTTTCCTAATATGCAACCTAAACTTCTCCTGACACAACTTCAGGCCATTGCCTTGGGTCCTGTCACTTGTCACCAGAAAGAAGAGATAAAGGTAGATGAAGTCACTTGCTCTTCCCTCATCCACCAATGCTGTAATCTCATTGTAGAATGCCACCAAATCAGACATGACTAGTGAAGTCTCTGCTAATTTGTGGTAATATTAAAACAGTCATGTTAAATTGTAAGTGACATCATCTTGATGGAAATGAGACATTTTTATGGAGCTCGTTATTGAAGGGTTGGAAAGAAAAACTGAAATTACCCTGGACTTCTTAATTGTACAAGGATTTAATATTTTGTTATTTTCTTATTTTTATTTATGTTGGAATGATATCTGCACTATTTCTCTTACAAAATGCATTTTTGAAGGAGAAAGAGAATTTTTGAAAGGCTAAATAAATAGAGCATGAACTGTGATTATAAGATTTGGGGTTTTTGTTTGTTTGGGTGTTTTTTGATTTTTTTTTTGTTTTCATTTTGAAATAAAACTTAATTCTCACTGCAATCTATGCACTACACTGATTCCATCACTTATCAAAAATTCTGGCAAAAGTGAACTACCAGAAAAAGTTCATTTTTTTCAATTCAGCCTAGAGTACAAAGACTTTCCTTATGTGCTTTTTAAAATCCCAGGGAAATTAAGCTGAATGAAAATAAAATGTGGCAAAGACCAACACACATTTTCAAGATATCTTTTACTTTTTTTATTAGTAGTATATTTATGTTAGTATTTTCATAACACTAATGCAATGCTCCTGGGAAAAAAAAAATAAAGGTAAGGTCTTGAGCCACTCTAAAAGCATCTCTGGAGAAGATACTAGTTTCCTAATGACAGATCTTATTTTTGTTCCTTTTATGGACATAAATAGATGCTACAATTCCGAATTAAAGATGCAACAAACCCTTTTAGGTCTGGTTGGCTGTGGACAGAGGTATGCGTAAAAAAATATCTTGATATTGTTTGTCCTCTTCCATGACCCTACTTAGCACACCACGGTGAACCTGCTCGTGGTGGTGTTCTTTTTGCAATCTGTAATGATTTCTAAAGAGCAGGCTGAGTGTCCTTTTCCCAGTTATGAGTGTTAGTGACCAGGAAGGCAGAATCAGTGCACTGCAGCAGGTAAATAGGGTAATTCTTATTGGATCAGATGCATAGGATGGTCTCCCTCATTTCCATTTCCTATCTGCTCCTCTATGTAAGATAAGAATAAATAGAATTTCTAATATAGCAAGCATCAGTTCACAAGGTGTGAGAGTAATAAATTCTTAGAGGATGGATCTATTTCTTACTCGTATACACAAATGCCTTTTATCTGTCTGTGTATCAAGGAGTAGAAATGCTACCTGTCTGTCCTTTGCTCATTTAAAAAGCCATTCAATGAGCTACACTGAACATCTGCCTAATACAGGCCATGGGCTTTCACCCAGGGGCTCCTGCATCGAGCCTTGTGCTTCTGAATGAGCAAAGCAGAGGGAATCAAACCTCTCCGCCTCTCCCCGTTGCTTCCAGCAAATTCACTGGGTTTTGTGGGCCACAGGAGGAGCCGCACACAGCACACTGTGGTGTGCTCACACCTCCATGGACTGAAACTCCACGTCCTTGTGGCCTTGGAACCACTGCTCAGAACAACTGAGCTGTCACACACCTTTCAAAGCATGCTATCTTTGCTACCTCATTTAAAAACACAGAACAAAGCAACAAGATATCCTTATTTCAGCTATCTAATCTGTCATTTTAGCTATCAATGCCAACATCATCTGTGGTACACAGTTAAGAGTCTTGAGCATGGAGGCAGTGCTGAATGGTTCCTGAAATCCAAGCAAAGTCCAAGTATATCAATACCCTTGTTATGTGTGCAGATATGAAATTGTAAGGGAAGGGCAGGGACTGTGAGGAAACAGATGAGTCTGAAAGTAATGATAAAAAGCTTTTGGGTAATGTTTTAATTATATTTATAATTTCCATAATTTATAATAGGTTTTCTAATATACTGAAGGTATTCAGAATTATTATTGCTTCCTCAAGGAAAGAGTAAAATTATAATCATGTTCATATTTCATTATTAGATATAGCATGCAACAAAATTGTTTCTGGTTGGGGTTTTTTTGACATTCAGGAAGACTGTCATTCAAGACCAAAAAACTAATGATATGCAACATAAAAATTATTACATAGATGTCCCTGAAAACATATTGAATGCACACATTTCACAGCTCCTTCTTTTCATTATTCCTTTTCAGAAAAAAATGGGATTTTAAAGTATATTAAGAAGTTGTTAAATTCATGATACATTGGCTACATGTAGATAAAACTGTGTGAAATAGAACTAATGTTTTTCTGGAAAAAAAAATTCTCACTGTTTGCAGTACCTGGAAAATTACATTTACCACCTGCATTTGGAAATTATCCACGTAGTCTCTGAAGAAATGAGAAACCAAGGGCTGAAAATGAACAACTTTCTAGAAACATATTTGGTTTATAATAATAAAGTTCCATGCATGACTTACTTTTGTCTTCTACGTATGACATAATCAACGAAGAATATTTTCCACTTACGGTAATGAAACATACCTTTGGAGATAAATTATATGAGACCAAAAAATAAAATTAAACTGAAAGGGAGGAACGGATGAGTCAGGAAATTTCCAATAGTGATATGAACCAATGTTCTGCATACACCAGGTAAAATTACCACACAGTGATGGAAGTAAGCCTGCATTTGTGCTCCTTGTATGCCTGAGTGGAAAGGAGTGGCTCCGTTTCCTCACTGTTCACCTTCTCTGCAGTGATTCACATCAGCTTCCTAAGGCCACAGGCACATATGCAGCTACTACACTCCAAAGCCTTCACCTTGTGTGACACTGGTTCACAACTGATTGACTACCTGTAAGTAATAACAGATAAGTTTGCAGGCAGCCCGCAGCACAGTTCCAAGAAACGGGAACTGTCCATTTGTTTCAGCTGTCTGGGAACATGTGTCAACCCTGGGAATGGTTTCCTGTCCTGGAGAGAAAAGTGGTTTTCCAATTTACACAAATTACTGTAAGCAAATATGTCATACTGAATGACCATTAGGAGACTCTATCACCACATATTTTCCTATTTCAAAACAGAAAGGAAAAAGGACATTAACTTTGTCAAGCACAAGAAAGGAGAAGCATAGTTTTAAGAATTCAGTCGATGGAAACCGCAACGTTGTCATATTTAGACTATCTATGAAGTCCTTGGTGAGCAGTTTATTGCCCTAGTAACCCATAAGGTCAGAGCTTATTTTTTCAATTTGTCATTGGAAATAGCACCTTTTAGTTTCCACCAGAGCTAACTGTGGCTTGAAATGGAGAGACAGACTTGCTCAGTGAAATGCACAGACTGTGTCCAAACTGTCTTAGTGTGTTTGATGTCCACATTACAGTTACAAATGGTTGGGGCAGCAGATAGAGAGTCTATCTATAGGGGATGTGGAATATGCAGACCTGCTAGTGGCATCCTCACTCTTCCAGGTTTTTGTCTTCATCTGAGGAAGCATACGGAAAATAATTCAAGAAGTGACAGTATGAGAGGACTTTGGGAGATGATCTCCAGTAATTTATTTAAGATGTTATCTCTTACCCTTCTGCCTCGTCTTTATAGAAGAACAATGTTTAATAAATCATTCCAGTTCATTTTCCAGTAGTCGAAGACGTGGCTTAAAACGCCAAAGAAGGTAAATTTTTACTGAGACCTCAGAGAGTGAACTGCAGCATCTGGAACTTGGGCATTCTCTCAGCTCCTCCAAATTTGGGGTTGGATGGATTCCTTCCTCAGAAAGGCAGGCTATGCAACTGAGAGGAACTTCTTAGAGGGATCCCTTTCTTAGACACCATGAGTCAGAGTCCTGAGCCTCTAAACCAACTGCCAGCACAGCCTAGTTCCTTTCCACTCAAGGACATGGAAACAGTCTTAAAAGGAGCAATATGGCGCAAAACTTTACAAGGAAGATAAAGAAAATCTGGGAAAGTAGTTAAATAATTCTACATTTAAAAATAAAGCAACTGGCAAAGTCAGTCATGATAAAAAACATTCTGCAAATTGAGTCTGGAATGGAACTAGGAGGCACAAACAAAAGGGGAAAGAAGGAACAGAAGGGAGGCCAGAAGTTATCTGACATGATTAAATGGCAGCTTCCAAATAGTAAAATGAGTCAAACAAAAGTCTTTTATTATCTGACCCTAATGAAGCAAATAAACAGGAAGATAAGTAAACAGCTGTTAAGTAAGAAGAAAATTAGGAAGGCCAAGATGGATTTCAAAGAATAAATAGCTAATGGTGTGAAAACAAATGAAAATCAGGATGCCTGAAAGAGATCAATATTTCCACTGAATCATCAGAGGCTAAGAAGGAGTATAAGCATATTGATGAGAGGCTTAGCGGGTTTTTTGTATAAGTTTCATGAAGGAGACTGCTGTGTGAATATTTAGGATGAACTCATTCTTCCCTGGCATGGAAAAGGAAATATTTTTGGATATTGAAATGTCAGGAAAAGAAACTTACGGCGTGATAAAATCATCAGACCCAAATCAGACACACCTGGGAATTTCAAGGGAGTGTAATTATGGAAAAATAATCTACAAAAATATGCAGTCTGTCTTCAAAATACCCATCCTTCCAAAAGAGAAGAAGGTAGTAAATGTCACATGTAAACAACCTCAGCCAGAATAGCAAATACCTGGAGGGTATCTCAAGAGAGAAACCAGGCAGCCTGACCCTTGCAGAAGAAAGTTACATCACCCTAATCCCTTGGAATTTTCTATATGTCATTAGTGTAGTTGGTAAAGAAAATATCACTGGCAAACTATATATATCAAGACTTATCACTTAGCATTTTGAAAGGTCTTTGATAAATATTTTGAGAGCAGGAGCAGCCTACACACCAGGATCCATAGGGGAAGAATGGGGTAGGGTGCTACTCAGTTCCATGGCTTTGACTGACTAATGTCAGGTTGTTTATTAGTGTTCCCTTCTTTCTTGTTGATGAAATCTGCTGTAGAGTTTGACTAGTGGGTCTGACACGCTGAGGACAGGTGAGACCACACATGCTCTGAACACGAGTGTCACACTTGCATTAGGACTACCGTAGGGACACTAAATCAACTGTGCCCAGAACACGTTGCACTCTCTCGCCTTATTCAGAATTTTTTTCTAAGAATCCAAATATCCCTGGGAACTAGCAAAGCCACTGCTCTGACTGACAGATACTGGGACCTTCAGTGTCGGTGCCCCGTGTGGTGAGAGAGAACACAGCTGAGTGAGTTATTCCTGGTAGCAAAGGCCAGTGCATTGTTGTACCTGCAGCCTTTTTTCCCATTATCTCTAACAAAATTGAGTTGATCTCACTTGCCTTCAGTGTGCTGTTTGTTCATTCTCTGGCCTCTTTATGCATGATTGCAATCCCACTGAGATTGGATGTTTTACTAAAGATATTAAATGTTACCAGCAATCTCCATTAGTATAAGAGACCACACGGAGCTCCAAAGTGCCTTACATTAAGGCATTACTCCATTGAGGGCATTATTCCAATAACAGAGGTTAAACTTTCCTAATTTGGTTGCTTACAGAATGACATTACAGAGAAGCACATGATTTCCAGGTCCTAGAAGAAAATCCTCCTGTGTTCTCTGTAGCCTCCATAGACCAGGATCAGCTCCCCATCTCAGGACTGGGGTGATTGGTTTCCAGCGTCCACCTGGGACAGGAGGGTTTCTTATAAATCTTGTGGCAGAGGAGCTGGGGTCACTCTGAGGTCCTGATAGCATGTCTCAAATGGCACTGTATTTATGCTTAGGCAGCTGGATCATGTTTAAAAAGCTGAATTTGCTAAGCACTTCAATAAATCATTTAGTTATCTGAATGTGGATGTTATACCTCCATTTAGGTATCCAAATTTGAAAATTTTACTTTAAGAGGATCAGTGGATTATTTCAATCATTATTGAGCTTTTTGTTTGGGTAGGTCAATGAAGCTTTCACACAGTTATTTTAGAAATTAACCTGGAATATTTTCAGATTTTATATATAATTATCTAAAACAAGGGTAATATATATTGAGCACTGAACTAACAGATTTGCAATTTCTAAGTCTTTTTTTCACAATAGAAGTAGAAAAGGTTAACCCATGCTGTTTAGTAAAGACTTTGTTCAACATTGAAAAGATCACAGTTGATAAATAACTCTTTGGGGAATTATATTTCTGATTACATTGTAACCTGTCTGAAAACCAACTAATAAAAGTTTGATAGGACTAGGTGGAGAGTTTAATTCTGAGTATGTAGGATGGACTTCCATCTCATTCAACTTTATCTGTGCACACCATAAAAAAATATATATCTGATTTAAATTAACTAAAATTCCTGGTTTAGTCAGTGGAGAGACAGAGTACTTTTGGAGCAAAATTTCTGTGTCCACTTTCAGACTTCTCCTTTTTGGGTGAAGCGTGTGGTACCATGCTTCTCTCATTGCCTGTGCAAGAACTAGAGATGACCAGGTCATGTGTATAAGTTTGCAGTAGATCAACTGAGGCCCGTCCATATTACTAAGCGTATTCACACCACTTCACAACAGACATCAAACTCAGTGGGCCACAGTAGGAAGCAAATCCCCCTTCAGTCTCTATACACAAAGAGAGAAGAGTAATCTGTTGCCACAGGTGATGCAGAGATAAAGTCCAAAGTACGTTGTCCAAAAGCACCAAAGAGTCTGGTCATCTTTACAAAACTTTTCATATCCAGAGAAAGAAGTTCTAATTTGGGCACCCAGGTGCCTACAGTTAGATGGTGGGACTATGTCCAGAGGTGGAAATTTAAAAACAAGGATCATGTCTTTGTCATGTTTACCCCCATAGATGTTACTTAATTTTTTTTAATTACTAGCTGACGTTTTCCCGGGATATTTGATGCAGATATTTAAAAAAATATTTGAACCCATTTGGGTTTAGGTATTCTAAAATAGTAAAGGAGAATATGCATGGACCTTTATTTTAGTGGTGCTATCTCTGTGGTTGCACCATTTTTTAAAAACTTTTCTTTTTCTTTTTTTCTCTCTTTTCTAATGTTTACCTGAAGGACCATGAAACTAACATTGGAAACAGAACAGGACTTTGGGAAAGAAATCTGCAGTACATGCACATTGCACTGATATTTTCTTGCCTGCAGCAGTAATTGTTTTTCAAAGTACATTTCCTGTCTTACAATTTTCTTACCTGCAGTAGCAAAATAAATAGTCATTTAGAAAAAACCCCAAACAAAATGCTACAAATCTCATTTATTTGGTTCTGACAATCTCATCCGCTTGAGTCGCACACTGCCACTGGCCATTGTTCATGTCCTTGTTAAATCATTGGAACACAAATTCAAATGTTGTGCAGTATTGCCTGTGCTGGAAAAATTCATTTGAAACACAGAAGTGGAGAGTTCTTCTCTTCAGGAAAGGTGTAAGCAGCAGGTAGAGATGTGAGAAGGTTCAGGGAATGAATGTGCGTGGCTTAAATCCAAGATCACATGTGATATCAAATAGCAAGTTTTGAATAAAGTAAAATAAACCATCTCTGGACAGTTTTATTTTCTAAGGGCTCTGACACAGGTCAATGATCTACTGAATTAATTTTGTCTCTTCAAAGACAGAGTTTATGTCTGCAGTAAGTCACTATAAAAATTAATTTACAATTTTTTTTTATTTCTGTTTTTGTAATTTCTTAAATTCTTACTCTACAAGTAGCATTTTGGTAGAAAAAAAATAACAGATGTGCTTTGGCCAAGAACTTAACAAAGTATACTGCCAATCTCATATGCCCTTCACTGAAGAAGTATAACAAAAAGTAGTTAGAAATATTACATGGATTTTAGTTCTGTTGAGTACATATATAATCACAGTTTCTTACCTTTTGTATTTAATTCTATTTTTAATATTTTCTGCCAGGATTAAAATGAGGCTGCTTTCTCCCAGATTGGAGATTTTATCGTTTTTGTACACTGCTATTAGATTTCACGGATTTCATTAGAGTTCTCATTAAAGAATATGCAATAATGAAAATGTGAAGGATTCAGACGATCAGCTCACTGGAGACTCTAGGGGCTGATTGTGACTTTGTAAACTTCACTTTGGGAAGTGTAAGTTGTTCCCCTGAAAATGGAACTTGGATGATCAGTGATGCCAGATAGAATGTCAACACTGGGGGATGATCACCTGAGTAAAACAGGTGAAGTTTATACAAACCTCTGGTCCCAAGTAGTGTTTCCAGGGCACAGTACTACTCAATATGGTTTTACCTCCTCTAAAAGAACCGAGATGGGGAGATGGAATGTGTTTTCTGCAAGCTGGTGGATAGCACTAAATGGAAGGAAGCCCAGTCTGGGCTCCCCAGATATTGCCAAAGAGCATCAAGGTGAGTAGAAGGCCATTAAGATGGTCAGGATGCTGAAGCACCAGACATATGAGGATGGGATACAGTGCTCCCCAACCTAAATTATTCTGTTTGTCTACTATTCTAAGTAACCTGCAAATGGCATTTCTCTTTCTGTTGCTTAAATAACTGCCTGAGAAAGCTTTGCTTTCATCGTTTCTCTTCTTCAAAAAAAAAAAAAAAGGAAGCAAGTAGAAAACAATGAAGACCATGTGAGAGGAAGAAACCTAAATCCCCCATAAGGAGATTGTTCTCACAAAGGAGGTATATGATTCAATATGGTAAATATACCTGCCATGATCTTTTAATTTCTCATTCATATTATTGGCCACAAGTGTAGCAGAGCTGTGAGTGTTCAAGCTCCCTCTCCTTCAGGATATTCAGGAACTTGGGCAGTGGCTTTCAGCTAATGCTGACCTGAGAATCTGCCCTGTGCACTGGCACTGACAGGCTCCACCCGAGACAGCCTAACCACAACTGCTGACATATGGCACATTGCTGGATCTAAAAGATACTCAGCGTCTTCTTTCGCATCATGTCCAAGAGATCAAGAAGACACCACTTAATTTTGTCTATCTTCAAGTCAAGATGAAGAGTTGCTTTCACAGAGCTGTTGTAATATTTATTGGCATTTTCTACAGACAATAGTGCAGTCAAATCATATATATATCTTAAACTTCCTGAATTTTAGCCTTGCAGAAAGGTGAGACTGTGCTATTTTTACTCTTTCCTATATTGAGTTGCAACCCTATATATATTTTTATAGATCCATTTTTATACTGTAGCATGGTCTCAAAAGTACATAACATTGTGTATTAACAGAAACTCATGATGATGGGACAAGCAGACAGAAAAAGTAAAATTGGAAACCAGGCTCAAAGGCCTGTTAAACAATTCATGTTTCTAAAGTAAGAATGAAAACATAGTAATTTCTTATATCTGAATGCAACCTTCTGCACAGCTGATGTTCATTTTCTTTGGGCATTAATGTCTATACATGATGAGAAACACTGGAGTCCTAAGCCCAAAATTTCTATGTCTTGAACTACCTATAGACTTCTGGCAGACATAAATTTGCCCTTGATATAGTTTATACTTATCAGTCCTTAAGGCAGAAGCAATTAAACTAGAATAACTTACTTCCTTCCTCGCCTGAGCAAAAATAACCCTAATGCAAACTGATGAAAGCTTGAGGGTACAAAGTAAAGCACTTAGAAATAAGGAAACATCACAGTCAATATGGCCCTGGGAACAGCAATTTGTGTGTAAGCATTACAATACCCTATTTAAGTACCTGATCATGAATTATTTTGGTTCCTTATCCTTGAATTGAGCCAAACTCATATCGCAGAGCAATTTATTGGACAGTTTCAATAGGCTGACAGGTTGAACTCAAGAACTGGATCTTCCCTTTCCCTCTGCTATAGATTTCGTGTGATTCTGGAAAAAAAACACCTCAGAAGTCATTGTTCTCTGAGCTCTTTTACTGGGAAGGTGCCAAACAGCAGACCCCAGGATCTAATTTACTCAAATGCTGAGTGCTCAAAGCTGTCACCAAAATCACTTTTAACAGAGAAACCAAGAAAATAATCTAAAAATCTCAGACAAGGGAGACATTAAATGTTTCCACTGGACTGATAGTCAGAAGGCAGATGGGTCAAGACCATCTGCAACAACAACACTGGGGCTAAGTTCGTGCTATGCCAGTCCCCTTGAACTACACATACTTGCCCACAGCACAGCAGAGGGGTGTCTGGGATCTGGGAACTGAGATGACCTGTGATCTGCAGAATAGCTTCAACAGAGCCAGCAAGAAGTCTTTTGTGGGTCCCTCTTCTTTCCATAGCATCTTTCTCTTGTATTGTACTATTTGAGTTCTACCTTTTGCCTTTGCTCTTAGGAATGACCACTTCATGTCAGACAGTACCAAGCTGGCCTTCAGATGTGCAAGACTGAAACTCCTGCATCAGGATTAAGACATAAATCTTCATGAGGGCCACCACATTACTCTGAGGTCATCTGAGCTCCTCAGCACTGTGGTGTAGCCTCCAGAAAGAGGAGTTTATGACTGCAGAGAGGCACTTGAACTCCACAGCTGTGAACCACTCTATTGCACTGGTCCCTATGGAGGATAGATTTAAAACAGTGTGAGCAAGAGAGTACTCAGAGTACTGGAAGCAGTAAAATCTTATCTCTCTGCTGAAAAATTATCTCTCCAGTAAGATTCTGTTTAAAGCCTTGTTGGCATAAAAATAAAGGACAATTGCTATATTTTATATTTTTTCTTTTTTACCCATTTTCTGATTTTCTATCATAATAATGCATGTTCAGTTTGGAATTTAACAGTCTCATCTGAGTGGTTAATTATAAAGTAACCATTAAAAGCTCAGTAAGTATTTATGCGTTTTTGTCCTCTCTGACCTTATAGAGGCTGTCAGACAATAGACTTCTGGAGTTTTGATTTTTAGCTTTATCTTTGGTGTTTTATATTTGCTTCTTCATGAGTTTGCTTCACCTTTCGCTTTCAAATGTAAAAATCAAGTTGATCTTCCCAGAAATTAGTGAGGCAACACTGCTTTTACCTTGTTAATAATGAAAGAAAAAGTATATCCTATCCAAAGAATTCTATGATATCCTGCAAACAGCTACCCTTAAAAAACTTTAATGCGAAAGTTTGCAGGTTTTAATATTCCTTACTGCATCTCAGAATTGCTAATGTATCAAACAGTCGTTGCTCCCAGGGGGCATAGGAACTACAATTTAATTTCACTATCTTATTTTTCTTCCCACAGAGTAGAGCTCAAGGGTGGTAATTCTTACATTATTGACAAAGGATTCGGTGACCATGGCTCCTAGAAAAAGCATTCATATGTATAGATTAATATAATTAATGGATTTTCTAAACTATGAGCTACAAATGAAGGAAACTCCTGAATTTGTGAATAGAGGGAATCCTTTTAGGGCAAAACAGTTTTTAGTAATTGGGAAATGAAGCTGGAACCCCAACAGCAAGGATTAATAAAGAGCAGGCAAGGAACCTTAGCATACTGTTGTGGGGAGATCTAGATCTGGTGCCACATAAGGGATTAAAGAGTGTATGTGTGAACCCATCTGTGCAGGCTTCTCCTGTGCTATGGCCAGGAGAGACCCTCTCTGGGTCATGGCCTGCTGAAAACTCCATCACTCTCCAGCCTCCCCAGCAGAATGTGATGAGAGGAGCAGCTGATACCTCCCTGGCACTCTGATACCTCCCTGGCACTCTGATACCTCCCTGGCACTTAGCACATTGCTAAGCTCCAGCATGAATAACCTGCCTTCCTTACAGGATCATTTTGTTCACCTTTTTTTCATATTTATATTCCCAGGATCTTAAACACAATAGCACTTCCTTTGATTGCTCACAGCTGCCTAATCAACCTTGACGTTAGAAGTCCTACTTTCCTTTTCTACCAAAAGAGAATAAGCAACCAGCCTCTCCCTGCAGCATAGGTCAAACTTCAGAGAATACAGCTTTACCTGATTTTCAAGTAATGCTTCTCCCCTTACCTGGCTCCCCACATCTCCAGACAGCAGCAGAGCTCTCTAGCCCTGAGGTTACAAGTAGTCATAGTAAAACCAGTCATAATATCTGTTCTTGACTAGTTCTCAATTAGTTCCAAATTCAGATCAGGGAAAAGCCCAGATGAAGTGGAGAAGCACAGTGATTCTGAAAAAGGCTGTAATAGTTAATATCTCAACGTCCCACTTCATCCTAACTGCTCAAAAAAAGTTTGGCTACTTTAATATAAAACAGGGACAAAAGGACGTTGTTCCAGTGAGCACTCACAGATGTTAACCCAGCTTAGTCCTCAGCTGTTATTTTATCTCTTAACTGAACTGATTTCAGCTGCACTCAACTGCCTTCTGCCAACCGGGGGCAGGACATAGTCCTCATCTACTCTCTTCTTTGATTCATAAATAAGTGAATAATTGTACAAACAAATGAAACTCATGGCTGTGGATCTGAGTAAGTTCACCCAGGACCAGTAACTGGATGCTAGTAAGGTACCACCTCAGGATGAGAAGTCAGTTCAGAGGGCACCACCAAGATGATTAAAGGGATGGAGAAAGTCTTGTATAAGGAAAGATTAAGAGAATTCAGATTGTTCAGCTTTGGGGTGACTTGGATTGTAGTCTTCTGGTACCTGAAGGGAGCCTACAAAGATGCAAAGATGGAGAGGGACTATTTACAAGAGCATGTAATGACAGGACAAGGGGGAGTGACTTCAAACTGAAAGTGACTGGGTTTAAATTAGATTTTAGAAAGAAATTCTTTACTGTGAGAGTGATGAGGCACTGGAGCAGGTTGCCCAGAGAAATGTTCAAGGCCATATCAGATGGAGCTCTGAGAAACCTGATCTAGTGGAAAGTGTCCCTGCCCATTGCAGGGATGCCGGAATTAGATGATCTTTGATGTCCCTCCCAGCCCAATCCATTCTATGATTTAAAAATTAATTAGGTATTGGTATTGATTGACATTTTTAAGAACAAGTGTGGGTGAATTTGATAAAAAATTGTCAGATACATTTATATTTAAATATGAGCAAAGATTTACCTGCAGGTCCCACTTTCCTACTGTGATGGACCACGGTGACACAAACAGAAGTTGTGAACTCAGTACTGGTACAGAGAAGAAAAAGACTGAAGGGAAAATATCAAATCCAAGCTATTTAAACTGAGGAGAAACCAGAACTAAGAAAATTGCTGTTATAAAGAAACACAGGCAATGTCACTGACCATTTATATATTCCTTTTTAAAAGCAAGTGCAGGTATCAGAGTGCAGCCCTCTTGACCAGCAGACGTTGCTAATCCTTTTTCATCCTTTAGCTCAGTACTGGGTTAAAGGTGCAATGGGGCTGGAAGGAAAACATCTGGAGCACATGGCAAAAAATAGAAAGTGTCTAGAAGCTGTCAAGGGTGAGGTGGCGGCACAAACAGCCACAGGCCTTCAGCAGGGCAACCGGGATGTGCTTTTTGCAGCGTGGGCAGAGGACAGACTCCTCTCAGTGCTTCGCTTGTGCTGCACTGACCTGCAGCACACAGCACAACAGTTTCCTCATGGAGGAGGAACCCGGAGGCGGGAACTTCTGGGAAAGTACAAGTCTGTGTGGGTAAGGGATGAAGTGCAGGTTTCTGTTTCTCTCTGCCGCAAAGAAACTGGAACAATCTTGCCCAGATGAAAAGGTTGTTCTTCCCACCCCTGGGATTCAAATCCAGAAACCAAGTTAAACTGGTCACTGCTAGGTCCTGTGTCTCCCACGGTGGCTGTATGGACCACCTGTGCTCATCCTGGAGGTGACCGTGTCTTCCCTTGTGCTCCTAATCCAAACCTCTTCTCCTGCCTTTGGAAAATGACTTACTACTTAGCCTAATGGATTGTCATGAACCTATATTCATTATTCTACCAAAATAACTTCTGATTCTGAGCAGGCAGGTGTGAAAATGATGCCCACAAAAAAAAAAAAAAAGGAGACACCTATTGCA
>VZRE01014184.1:92416-122716 GCA_013396775.1 Cephalopterus ornatus
AAAAAAAAGGAGAAACCTATTGCAGCCAAGTGCTCTCTGAACCAGGAGCTTTTGCTTAAGCCATGCCTGCTGAGACCTTCTGTCTCAGGAGTCTTGCTTTTTGCACAGCACAGGCTTTGCCTTTGGTGAGAAATAAGCAGGCTTCAGGGACTGGAAGATGCCTCAGCTTCTGTTGTCTGTAGCCATGAATTAACTTCTCGATGGTGCTGTTGATAGGCTTGGCACATTCACAGGCTCAGAACAAGACAGTGGCTATTGGCCACAGCATATGTGCTCATTTATCCTGGATTTTCTCATCTGTAAAAGGGCATCTGCTCATTCAGCCTGGGAGACTGATATCACTGTTACTGCCCTCCATGCCCCTGGATGCAAAAAATGGACACACTTTCAGTCTGCTTGGACTGCCTGGCCACCAAGGTTCAAGCTGCCATTTGCTATGCAGGTATCAACTTGTAGCAATTCCTGTGCTAAAACCAGAAAAAGGACAAAGCAAATGGCATTTTTGTCTTCAAATTCAAATGGAATAGACAAACAGCAATTCAGAGAAGGCTGAGAAAATAAAGATGAACTCTGATTCTAGCTGCTGGTGAAGCACTATGGCACATAACTCCCTGTATGGCTGTAAGCCTATCAGACAAGATTTACAGCAGCATCTAGACCTCTAAAGATAAAGATGAGTCAAGGGAGAGCTGTTAAAGCATTCAAATGACTTTCCCCTTTACCTTCTGGGAGATTTAATGTCTTACCTGGAGAGATAATTTTTTGCAAATCTTCCAGACATCTTTAAGGCACTTTAAGACTTCAGAGTTCTGCAGGAAGGTCCCATTTTAAAACCAGATACAGTGCCCAGACCCTGTGCACATCAGGGGGACACTTCTTCCAGGAGTGCTGATCCCCATGGGGCATATTTCTGTGGGTGCCTGTAGCTGGCAGGTAACTTAGGGCTTTGAAAGTGCTCCTTGTAGGCACCTGAGCTGTATGCAAGCATCTCATACTGGTCCCCTGTAATTGTAGCTAAAATAGACAGATGGTGTGACTATTGCCCTCTATCCCAGCCGAAACATCTACCTTGTTATCCTCGTTGATTATGGCAGGAGCTAAGGGTAGGATACATCACACATAACTTCAGCCAACTGAAAGCTAAATAGCCTTTTTAAGTTTGTCTAACTTTTCCTCTGAAGTGATAAGAAAAAAATAATTCAAAAGAGCAATTGATCCCTGCAATAATACTTCACTCTTAAGATGGCCTGGGTCACCCACTAAAGATAGTTTCCTGTCTCCAACAAGTGAGGAGGCAAGATGATGATTTCAGACAGTGAGTCAGGCTTTTTAGAAGACCTTGATTTCCTTTTATTCAAGCATTAGATTCTTTTACAAAAAGAGAGCAAGCTTATAGACACACAGGCACTTGAGCTGAAGAAAGGCTGGTGTATCCACAAACTCGTCTAGGTTCTTTTTGTTTGTTTGTTTGTTGGGTTTTTTCCAGTTTTACTAATTATTTTAATAAAATGTGGTGTTTTTTCCTCATGGTTATGTCTATATAATCTAATGTCTATATTATGAATTTAGAATAGTTAGCTGGCTAAGAGCTAGAAAAGAGCTCATATAGAATGGATCTCTTGTGTCAAATCCCAGTGAGCTTCAGCTTACAAGACGGGGGCTGTGACTGTGATGGGTTGACCTTGGCCAGCTGCCAGATACTGACCCAGCTACTCCATTAATCCGTTTCCTCAGCAGGTCAGGGGACAAAACAAACTGGAAAGGCTCACGGTTTGAGATATATACAGGTAAATTCACTTGCCAATTACCTTCATGGGCAACACAGACGATTTGGGGAAAAGTGATGTAGTTTATTGTCACTTTCAACGGATTTGAACACTGAGAAAAAAAGGTAAAATTAAAACACTTTCCACCACCCCTTGTTCCCAGGCACACCTTTCCCTTTTTCACACCTGATTCGTCTCCCCTGAAGGGTATAGGGAATAGGGATGCTGACAGTGCTGTGGACACAGGATCAGACTCACTCCTCAGGGCACCTGCCTGCTGCCCCCGAACCCAGTCATGGGGATGCAGTAGGAAAAGTGAACAGCTCATCAGGGCAGAGCTCCCTCTAAGCATCGATGCCGTGTCCTCATGGTCCTTCACTCCAGCCTGGGGCTCCTCTCTTTGCAGAGGACAAACAGTTTGAGCTATCTCAGGGGCTGAAAAGGCATCTCTCCCTGTACTGGTGTCAGTGGTAGCTTTCTTCCCCTCTTGACTTGGTAACTCAACACAGAAATTCCACAAACTCCATGGGGAACAAGGGATATTCCTTTGGTTTTGTGCCTCAGCAGTACAGGCAGTGTTTAGAAAGAGATATTGAAGGCAGTTGTCCACACAGACACTGAAGGGTCTGTATTGTTCCTGGAGCTGTCATCCAGCTCACATCATCAATAAAAGATCTTTCAGCCCACCCCACCAAACCACACCTTATCCAGTCTGGCCTTAACCTGACTCCTGTTAATTAAGAGAGTGATTTACATGAATGGCTGATATTACTCAAGCTTTCCAGTGAACATTCCACCTGCAGTCATTATCCTCTGTCTGAGCCTTCCTAATCACTATTCCACAGCAATCAATTAGGAGGTGACTAATGAGCAATTAGGCCTTCAGGAGAGTGGATAAACACTCCAGACACTAAGATCTGGCCTTGTGTAAGTATGCTTTGCAATCAAGAACTAAATCAAAGAACGACAAAATGTTCCAAAACCAGAATTAGTCCTCGAATAGAACAATGCAAGACAGATGAGAGTGGCCTTTTGCTGGCACACAGAAAAGTGTCGTCTCTGTCCAGAGTCTCTTTCCAGGGATGTCAGTAATGTACTGAAAGTGTAAAGTTGCTCATGAAGCATCCAAGGTGGTTTAAAAACCACAGGATTCTTACCTCTGTAGCAACAGCAAAAGGGAAGCCAGCTTAGCCTGGGACCAGCGCAGCTGATAAGCTCAGTTAAAACTGTCGTGGCTGTCCAGCCTCCACTGCTCTTTGAAAGGTGACCTAGGTGCCTTTATCTAAATAAGCTTCATTTGACACACCCCTAAAGCAATGAGTTTTCAGTTTTCCTGAGCTGTGGCAGGTCAGCACATCCATCAGCACCTTGGCTGTATGATGGAGGTGAAAATCATATTCCCCCTTCTCAGAGACAGTCAAAAGGGCATAGCTGGGTATCTTATTTGAGAAGAAAAAAAAAACCACAACAAAGCAAACCAACTAACCAACGAAAAAACCTAAACAAACCCCACAAACAAACAAATAAACAAAAAACTAACAGCAGGGCTGAGTGCAAATTATTTAATTATTTGCAAATTTAACATAAATTCTGCCAATTAACGTTAACTGGGGAAATCAGTGAAAAAAATTAAACTGTTGTTTCTTCTGGGTCTCAGGATATTTCATAGCATTTAGTATCTTGCATTTAACAGTGGCATTTCAAGACACAATGGACCTACCTTCATCTGGGGGAAAAAAAAAATATATCCAGGTAATCTTTTCAATTATTATTATTATGTTGACTTGATGAGCAAATCAAGGATGGAATTTCTTCCATATTGCTGTAAATTTTGTTCTTTCTCTCTCTTTTTTGGTGTTTTTCTTTTGTTTGGTTGGGTTTTTTTAAATCAGATTGTGTACCTATTGGGAATCCAGGGAAGGACATATATATTTGGGACAAAGCTCCCAGCTGCCTCAGTCCTTTGTGTGGGGTGTGCTTAGAGTAAGCCAAGTGGTCATCTTGGTAAATGCCAAATAATCTGGCACATATTTCACTGCAGTCAGCAGCAAAGAATCAGGCCTAGGAGAAGTGAGGACCCTAGAAATGAAATGTTTCATCAGCTCTTTTCAGCAGACAGTTCATTTTTTGGGATGTGTCCTTTAGTGACCTCCTGAGGTTGTCAGGGCTGTGGAAGCAGCTGTATCTACAGAGAAACTTGTTCTGTCAGAGATCTCTCAAGTTAACAGGTGGGGACACAGAATGAAACTGAAATAAAAATTCAGCTATTTGTACATTGTAAGTTTGGTTTTGCTATGTTTTCTTCTGTATTGTTTTGTTATTTTAATGGATGGTCCAGAACCCAGGTCCTTCTGCCGGCAAATCATCTACCAAGAGCAAATAGCATAAAAAAGCTAAATGCAGAGCAACCGTCAGGGAGGTTTAAGGCAATGTGTCAGCCAGAGGAATGGAGAGTTTGTTTCAAGCATGAGAAGAGTTCTGGCGCAAAGAAGGTCCCAGATGGAAGAGAGAGAAAGGAAGGCTTTGAGAATAAGAAACTGGGGTTTTTTCCAAACTCTCCAAAGAGATAAAACAAGGACAATACTGGATTTGACACTGATATGAAATGGAAGTGATCTCTACACACAATGTGTTTGAAAAGTACAGGTAGTGCTGGATTCCCTCTAGCAACAATTTCTCTTTTAGCTAGTGGAAATAGTAATAGAATAAAACCTTGTCTTTGTACCAATAATTTCACAATACCCAGAGTTGTTGCTTGGAGTTTTCATCTTGTCTTATTATTAGAGGAAGAGATTTGCCAAAAGCCCCACAGAAAATTGCAAAAGGATACTGTGAGTGGAAAATCTCAGTCTGCAGTGTTCACAAGACCAAGAGCCGTGTCAGCAGGGCTTTGCAGGGGGATATGCTGTTTGATTGCTCACTGCAGAAAACCGAGGTCTGAAATCCAAGAAGACTTTAAATTCAATAGGAAGATTAATGGGTACCAGAGACTCCATCCCTAAATTTCACTGCAGAAGAACCAGGGTCTTAGTCTCCGCTAATAAGAGAGAGGTGCAAGTTCATAGGCTTTGTATCTGCCTTAGCGGCTGTGGCTGAAACGCATGTCTTTCTTCTCATACAGGACAGGTAACACACCTGCAATGTGGGTATGACATTAACAACTGCAGTCTTTCTCTTGCAGTCTTAAAATATCTTGTGTTTCCTAAACCCTTATTTCTTAGTATTATTTGTCTCTTATTTTTGTAATAAAAGGGACGTTCTGAATACAGGAGTGCTCTATATTTCTAAGATCAGAAGAAGAATTAAAATCTCAATACTATTAACTTTTCCCTTCAGTTTCTAAATACCTTGTTGCTTAAATCATTCTTGTATTTTCCCACTATCTCCTGACTCCTGGAGGCCAGGCAGAAGGACAAGAAAAGGATGACCCATCATTCAGGGAATCTACAGAGCACTAAAATAGGAGTAGGTTACTCCAGTGCTTGTCCCATGCTTACTCCCCAGTTCTTTCCTCCAAGACAAACTATCAGGTATCACTTAGTTCTGCTCCCTCCTGCCCTTTTCTCTAAACCAAAGTCACTTCGGGAGCAGAGGACTGAAGAGATTGAATCTACTTCCCTCCCTGTAGATAACTGTGGGCTCTGACAGTCCAGTCAGTTTTCTCATTGGAAAAGGCACTTAGCCTGTGACTCTTTACCCATCTAGAAGATAAAGCAGTGAACTCCAGTGTGACCAATGATTGTATTGGTATTATTGTTATCAGTATTTTACTGTCAGACTATCAGGCAGATGTGTCCTCTCTCCATCACTTTTTGGTCCAGAAACACAGGGGCCACTTGAATTAGAAGAACCAAAATGATTGCTAAAGCAAGGGGCAGTAAACCCAAATCAAGGGATTATTGCTAGCTTCAATTCAACTTTGTGATCCATTACATTTGTGCTGCTTTTTTTTTTGTTTGAAGTACAGGACAAAAATTATTTGCCTGAACTGTGGCATTAAGATATTCCTCAACTTTATGGGCCAGTGAAGTGAAGGTTTTCAACCATTCTCCTTTGCTGATGACACACAGAGAATAGGCATTTCTAATCATATTAGACCACTGCATTATCCACCCTAAAGTGGATAATTTCAATTGGAAATAGCCTCTAATACAAATCCAGAGACTTACTAGAAGATGTGTGTCTGTAGCAAGAGTCATGTAAATGTAAATCTTGAGTTTCAGCATTTTTTAAGTATTTCATGCAATGTTGATGGTAAGCTCTGGTTAATAATCATCAGTCTGTACTAACACTCAATTTTCTTTGTCTGAGACTAGACTTGTCTTGCCTCCAAGTCTGGATGGTGTCAGGGTTTGTGTCTTACTATTAGATTAAAAATGTATCCTTTAAAACTGAGTCTGATCGTAAAAATGGTGATTGGTGAATACTTGAACTATTTTTGAACACTTAAAATATACTGGACCATGATTTCCTGAGCATCAGACTTCACTGAGTCCATACATTTCCCAGCTCCCTCGAGAAAGAATGGAAACAAAAAGCCTCAGATTTATCCTAGGTAACTGCAGGCATCAGCAAGAAGTGCCCACATCAGGATGCTGTCAACCTAAATCTCCAATTTATTTTGGAAAGAGAGACAATTTTCTCCATGAAAGCAGTGTTGCCTATCCACCTTGTAAATGATGGATTGCATTTCTCTCCTTGAGGGAAAATGGAGTTGTCTGAACTCCTACCTTACATTAAATCATTCAGTTAAATGCCTACCACCTGTAATGAATGTGGGCCAAGGAAAGTGGAGTTTGTTGGACACAGCAAGAAACATTTGTAGGCTATAGCTACTTTCCTAACAAAGACAACAAGGGAACAGCAGTGGGTACCAGACCCAGACTGTATGCATTGCTATATTCTTCAGACCAGGATAATTTTGGTCTGGGACATCTAGCACTTCCTCCAGGACCTAGCAGAGGGCAGAAACTCTCAGTAACTAGTCTGTACACAACCACCCTTTAGAGAGCAAGAAAAGTTAACGGTATGGTCCTGGGTTGTTCTGTGCCAGTCAGTCAGAATACTAAAGGATGACTTTAGACACAGGTATTTTACCAGAGTTGATGTAATTTGGGCTTGGATTAGCCCCAGCTGACTCCAGACATCCCCTAACCAGTGCCAGATGCAGATATTTTCAAACTTCTCTTTTGTTAAAATCTAACTGCCCATAAATCGATACTATAACAGCATCTCATTTGAAAAATGTGGGCAGCACTTTGAGATATTTACATTGACATGTCACTGGGTTATGGTCTGCTTGTGATTTAAATGTTCTGATTGTTTTTATTCAAACTAAACAATTTATGTTTCTCTCTGTGACCTTGCCAACGTAAACATGTCAGGGAAGGGGAAGGGTCACAGTCTGACAGACCTGCTTGCATGGCCATAGGAAATTGCTCTCAAGCAGACAAACCTGACTTAGAGAATTGTTTGCTTTTAGTCAAATGGACGTCTGCACTGTAAAACAGAGCTTGATGCTTAATAGAATACCTAAATTAGAAAGGAAAATAATACAGAATGATTTGGGTTATTCTTTAGGAAATAGGATCAACAATCCATCATCACTGAAGGAGCACCAGGTGTCCCAAGGACCTCTGACATTAGAATGGATAATGTAAACTAACTATGAATGAAAAAAAAAAAAATCAATGCATCTTTTTTCTTTGTTGTTGTTGTTGGTTTTAGTATGTGCATGTTCACTTTGTTCACAATGAACACATTTAAAGAAACCAATATTTTTCTGAATTATTATAAAAATACAAATTAAATTCTACCATGCCTCCATGCCATATGCATGTCAATGTATGAATGCAAGTGAAAATGAGTACTGCTAAAGAGTTCAGTGGAAATGTAACTATGAACATTTGGCTGCTTAAGAGCACTAAGAAAGGTCATAGGTCAAACGTCAAAAATGTTGGAGGTTTTTGATTGTATCTGATTATATTTGATTATATCTGATACCACAGTGTGGGTGGTCTACAGTTTAGATCAAATTCCAGGACTACTCAAGCACTCACATCAGGTAGATCTTTAACACTTAATTAAGAATCACTTGAAACATCTGCATCCAAAATGACTGATTATTTTGGAAAATAATGACTTTTGTTAGTCCCATTATCCCATGTAAAATAAGGATGAAAGTTAGCAACTTCCTGCTCTGTTACTCAGATATCTAGATCCTATCTCTTTCCCCACATTGCATTTAGTATCTCTATCTCACACTCAGATTTCTGGATTTGTTTGTGCTTGCTCTCAAGATTATTCAGTAATGTTCCATAGAGTCATTGCTTAAAAAAACCCAGAAGTCTCCTCTAGTTTCTGAAACAGCTCAAGTTTCTCTGACATTTAAAAGAAAAAAAATAATTGAAATTGCAGTGTTGATATTGACAAATACAGCCAGTTTTGTAGTTCTTTCATTCATTTTTCCCCAAGATTATCAGTTGACCTTTTCAGGCTATTAAAATTAAAGCTTCATTATTATTGTTTTATTTTGAATAATGTTCTTTTAGCCATAACTATCTACAGTTCTTCAGAAAGTTTGTTTTCTTTAGAACTTGTTTATTTTTTCTAAGAGTATCAGCTGAAATAACAAAAAGATACTACTTTTTCTATTTTCTGTAAATGTTGCTTTTTTGTTGCTTTTGTAATGAACAATCTCATCAGCAGCTGAAATATCAGAGCATTCCAAGCAGGCCTCATTTCACATGTAAATTAATTTGTCTGATCTTCATTTATTCCAAGTCATTTTTTAATAAAATTCTTGGGAAGAACTGAAGCTGAATCCTAATGTCTCATCTCTTTTAATTTATATCTTTTAAACAGCCTATGAACTAAGCAAAGTATAATCTTGTAAGTTTGATTTGCATTCTGAATTGCATAGTGTTCATACTACTCTAGTAAGATTTTCCTGTATTTTGCCTAATGATTGTTAACGTAAGTTACATCATTTAAAAGTAGTTTTTGGGAATTAGAAGCAAAACGAAGCTTTTTCTCCTCTCCAGTTGTGTGCTGTAGCCACAATACTACAATCACGTCTTCATTTCTATGGGATTCTTTTAGGGGTTCTTTTTTTTTACCTCTTTGGAAGGATGGAAAGAATGCAAGGCTGACTGGCAAATAACTTCAAAACCTTTGAGGTGGAGGAGAAAATGCAAGCTGAACCTCCAAAGGTCTGTGCCAAACTCTCAGTCATTCAACTTGTACATAAAGGGAGCCAGAGAGCACCATGATGGGCACCACAGTCAGTTCACTAGGGAGCAAAACTGAAAGAACATCCACTTATGGGAATCAAAGTAGGATTGAGGCACTGGCTGATAGGAAAATTGTTCACAGAGTTAGGAGTCTGCAGGCTTTGGTCCGTGGACCTGGGGACTTCTGGGGCATATAACAGCTTCTGTGCCTGGGGCACCCCCACTTTTAGACAGAAAAGCCCCTCTTTTTATCAGTCAGCTTTCTCTGATTCAACTGAGCGACTCACTGTTGCTGCAAGGGCATGTGTACAAAACCTCACACAGCACCGGCCTTTGGTGGCTCCTGAGGACAGAAAAAGTTCTTTCCCTTTCCCAGAGACAAGGGTGCTGAGGCAGGACCAGCTTAGTTCATTTTCAAGAGCTGCATACACTTCTTGATGATATGGGTTTAAGACATGTCCCCATCTGGTTTGGCAATATTTTCCACTTCCTTTATAAAGATTTTGTATATATGTACAGAGATATATGTCTTAAAAGATGACATCTAAATGTACAAAACAGCTGTTTGAGGCCTGAATTTCTTCTTGAAATCAGTTCAGGACTTTCTAGCCTCTATAGCTAAAAGTCCACAAGGGTTCATATTAAATGGTTGAATGACCCTTTCTGCATTTCAGTACTAAATGGAAAAAATGCCTTAGGACAAAAACACAATCATAGAAAAACTTAGGTTTTAAAGGACTCGTGGAAATGTCTAGTCCACCCTCCTGCTCAAATCAAAGCTAATTTCAATTTTGGGTGAGGAAGATCAGAGCCTGATTTTGGGTTCAGTCAAGGTCTGAATATCCCAAAGGATAGAGCTTCCACCATCTCTGTGAACCCTTCTTCCAGCAGTTAATTACACTTATGGAGATATTCTTTTTTTCTTTTATGTTCTCATGTTCCTTATATTCTAACTGAAGAACAAAGAGTTCCCAATGATCAGGGAAACATGTAGGGTTCATGAGGAGAGGCTGATTAGAGAAATCAGGTAAATGGGGTGCAGAGAGAAGGTCTGAAGTGCTGCTTGACAACAGTAGCAGCCATTTGTATCAGCAGTCTGGGATCCTAAGAGAACTGTCAAAAGAAAAATGAGACCAGTGGAGGACTCAGGGAATAATCCTGCTTATCAGTAGGCCCTGAGCCAATTTTTTCAGATTAAAAGCTTGATCACAAGGTGAGCTTTGCAAAGCTTTCATACTTCTCACTGTCACAATAATGCACCAATTATCAGAATCTTAATTACCAAAACAATCTACAGGGGGAAAAAAATATTCAGCATGCCATTTTTAGCTGCTGGCAGCTGTAGCTGGGCATGATTATAATAGCAATGATTAGTTTCCCATGGAAATTACAATGATATTTGTGAATAAACTTCCCCAAGTTTACATTGGAAGACTATTAAAAACAATATGGTCAGTTGCTTAGTGGGGTCAAGCATTTAGAGGCTGCCTACAGGTGGCTTCCCAGACTCTCATCCATGTTTTTAAAAAGTGATGATTTCACTGCTTCTCATCATCTGTCTAACCCTGTGGCCTCACATGAGCTCTTCAAACACAGCCAAATTATCTTCACTTTTCTACTTATTCTCTTTATGGCACATGGATTTCATTTGGTATTTTAGGGAGAGTATTTCAAACAGGCATCCAAACACAGCTGAAATATTATTGAAATCTTTCCCTCCTGTGATACAGAGAATAACTATCAACCCAGCACATCAGTGCCATTTAGATTGCTGGTGAGACACTTCAAACTGCTAGGTCTGAGGAGAAGCTCACATTAATCTGTAATGCAGAGGACTTAAGGGAGACTTTTTTAATGTAGCACAACCAATTAATTAACAACAAAATGACCTTAACAATTCACATCACACCAGGATGATTGAATCCATGAGATCCTGCCCCTGAAGTGATATTAAAGCATAGCTTGTATGTACTGAGCGACAGCAGAAATGCAGAGACATCACCAAAAATCTGATCTATGGGTGAAAGGTGCAGCAGTACAGCTGCTAATGTGGAGTCACACCTGGATCATTAAAGTAATCCCAAAGGGTGTGTGAGTATGCATTTCAGCAGCAGACTTACTTACTTTAGACTATTTTATTACTGGATCTAAAAGGTATAAGCTGTTTGCCAGGGCTATTTTTGGAATAACTCTTGCACTAAAGCTATCCCAAAATAAAAATCTCCATCATGATAGAAACCATATTCTGCATCACACCCCTTAAGTCCCTTTTAAATACTTATGTCAGGCAATCAACACCCTTTCTTTCATTTCTGCCAAGGTACATCTTGATAACTTGGTCTCATTCTCTCAAGCCACACTTACAACTCCAAGAAACTCCCCTGGGAACCTTTTGACCAGCTGTTGAGGAGAGTGAGCTTTGTCAAAATTAAGGATTGTTTATTTACTCAAACAGTTGACAGAGGAGAGAGTTAGCCCAAGAGCAAAGTGTCATCAAGTCTAACTAAAGTTCACAATCTTCTCACAAGTTTTGGGTGCTCCTGGTTGACTCAAACATCCAGGTTCATTTCCTGGAGCTTCCTCGTCTTCCTTTGCCTCTCTTGGTCTAACTCTGAAATATGTTCCTCAATTATCTAATTTGCTACCTCACTTACTCCTCTATGCCAGCTCCTGCTTTCCCTCCAAACTGTCTGTAGAAATGGTTTGTAAAAGTTCCCTTATTTTTTGATCTTAAATCTCCAATATTGTAAAAAAACCCAAACATGTCTGTGTAGTTGGCTACAGATGGATAAATAGGCACTTCCCCTAAGCCTTCTCTGTTCTTTCAAGGCCTTCTGATATTTATTTTGAAGATATTTTTTCTCTGCCTTTGCTTTATTTCTGGCTTCTCTTACCACAACCCTTTGTCTTTGTTCCTTGTGGCTTTATAAACAATACCAAGTAGGTAAATTGAAGGATATAGTTAATAGTTAGAAATTAACCAGACAGCTCCATCATCTGTGAACTCTTTTAAAAGATACTATTCCAAAAGATGGCTCTGGGCTGAAATAATTATGGTACTTTGAAAACAAAGTAATTATTTCCAATTAAACCATTTTTATTGTGCAATTAGAATGCCATATGGAAGAGTTTCTGTCTTCAAAATGGCTAGAAGTCATCTGAAGGATTGCAAAGAGGCAGGTTTATTGCCCCTATGGAGGCAGGAGGAAATTTTCTCAGGAACAAGCCTAACTCACAATAAAAGAAATATATAATGGTATTAGAAAGCATCCAAAGGAGGGCTACAAAAATGGGGAAGGATCTAGAGGGGAAGCCATGCAAGGAGCAGCTGAGGTCAGTTGGTTTGTGCAGCCTGGAGGAGATTGAGGGGAGACAATATTGCAGGTACAGCTTCTCCTGAGGGAAAGAGGAGGGGCAGGCACTGACTTCTCTCTGGTGACCAGCAACAGGACCCGAGGGAATGGCCTGGAGTTGTGTCAGGGGAGGCTTAGGTTGGATATCAGAAAAAGGTTCTTCACCCAGAGGGTGTTTGGACATTGGAACAGGCTCCCCAGGGCAGTGGTCACAGCACCAAGCCTGACAGAGTTCAAGAAGCATTTGGACAATACTCTCAGGCCCATGGTGTGATTATTGGGGTGTCCTGTGCAGGGTGAGGAGCTGGACTCAATGATCCTTGTGGGTCCCTTGCAACTGAGGACCTTCTATGATTCGTTTGTTCACTGACTTTTGTGGCCTCAGGTAGCAGTTCAACTATAAGGAATTAAATCTGGTTCAAGCACTTTATCACTTGCTTTAAGCTCTTCTGAGAGAAAAGTCACAACTTCTATTGCAATGTTCCCAACTTCCAAACTGCTTTAAGACACTAATGATACAAAACAACCTGACATATGCTTCTGACTGGTAAAAGGTGAGTAGGAGCCTGACAATTTTTTCATTCTACAATTGGAGGGTTTAAGAATAGAAATCCTGAAAAAAGAGAAACTGACAAGTACAAACCTAATGAGCTTTACTGTCCTTTTCTAAGAACAATGGGGGAAAAAAACCCCACCAGTTCTACCACAAAGAGGTGAGTGAAGGCAGGAGAAATAATGAAGAAGCACTAACATCTCACTCCCAGATTAGCTTATTTCCATGCTAACGGTTCCCAGGCTCCGTGCTCTGCTGCAGATGTTGGCTGTGCAGGGGGATGGGAGCAGCCAGCTCTGGTTCCAGCAGTTCCGAGGGACACCTGTGAACGTCAGGGGCTGGTCCGTGATGGAAAGGAGTTATCTCACATCAAAGCAGCTGCATCCTGCCCTGCAGCTGCTTCGGTCCAATTAGTCTGCTGTGCCTTGTCTTTCCTAGGTGAGTATCTGAGGTGCTTCCAGACTTATTTTTATCCTGCGGGATCTTAACTGAAGAGACCATTAAAACTAATGATCTAAAACCTGTACTAGAGCAGCTTCTAAATCTTATCAGATGTTCAAAGGCAGAAATTACAAAGGGTTTTCCCTGCCCTTTGGCAGACATTTGAGTGAAACGCTGTTGGCTGTGCCAGTGTACGGCTTGCAGACTGTCTAGTGCAGATGCAGTTTGTTTGTATGCACCTCGGTGCACTGAGCATGTGGCATCAGACATGATGATCTGGGAGAAGAGCTTCATCAAAAGCAAAGCCCTAAAGTCTGTGATCACTTTTTACCCCTTCTCCAGAGCTCTAAGCTGTTTGAAACTGCTTTTTGACATTTTCCAGCCTTGCTCCCCTTACTTTACATGCTTCCAATTTATTATTATTGGAGATGACTTTTTTTTCATATATAGTCATCTTTCAAGGTTTATTTGGAAGAGATTAAAAAATTACAGGCTACACTAATACAGTTGTCTCTTCAATAGAGCATCTTATAGCATATTCCATAGTTCTTAAGAGGACTTCGTACTTTTTCCCTGTGTCTCAAATGAGCTTTAGCAAAGAGAGCCCAAAACTAGTCAAACTCTACAAAAACTTTCATCAAGGGAAGACCAACTGAAAGTTTCGCTTTTTTTTTTTTTTAAATGTTTAACTTTGTCATAATCGTGCTACCATGGATTAGACTTGGTTATTTAATCCCATCTTTGTCCTGATGTTAAAATTTTCAAAGAATCATGTCTTAAACAAGATTATTCCAGGTGCCAGCTGAGAAATTTACATCAAAATAACTTAGTAGAAGCAAATCTGGACTACCAAGGAAATTATTTTTTATAGTGTCTGATTTCTGCAGAACATTCTGGCTTTTTATTGAAAACAGAACACAAATCAAAACACTTCCCTTGGTTCTAAAAAGGCTGCTGTAGTAGTGGCTAATGATGATTATAATTTAAGTTTACTGCTCTCCTTTCTGGACAAGTTTATCCATCAGCATCCCAGTTTCCATAGTCAAGAAGGTGCCAATATAACACAAGCTGTTTCTGAAAATGAGGATTAGGACTATAGCATGGAAACAAGCATAAGGCTGGAGCACATAACTGTGGAGGAATGGAGAGGACTGGATCAAAGAGTTTTCAGGATAAACATGGTCTTCTCTCCCACTCACTGTCCATGTCCTTATAAAATAACTGTCCTTCTCTGAGTTCAGTGGTTTGTTTTTCCCTGGCTTTCGGGCGCTCTACTGGATGAACTGAGGACCCAAATCTTGTTCTAATCCAATCTCCAGTCCCATCCCTTGCTCCATCACCTTCTGCTCATAACTGAAACCCTTTCAGGCGACCCTGGCTCTGGTTCATCATTTCCATGTCTTGGACTGCCAACAGACCCTGTAACCAGCACCCAACTCTGTCCACCATGTCAAGACCTTGTGGCACTCTGCCCTATTGGAAGACGGCATTGGCTGCATAAGGATGACTCCCAGTTCCTTCAACAGAAAATGTTCAATCTTTCTGAGACTACAGAAAGCCAGGAACAACATATCTGAAGGAAGAAAATGATTTAGCATGTGTGGGCCAGCATATCTTTATAACTACTCAGTGCTGGCATGTGCTACCCTGCTGTTTGCATGACATGAAGAGAGAAAAAACTTTTCCATAACACAACAGCATGTCAAGGTTGACCTAAGTATTCCAATATTGGAAGAAAGAAAGGCTTCAGAAGACTACCTGGCAGGAGGGGACATGGAAAGTTGAGCTGTTATTAGCATACACAGCTGTGGGGGGTCACCATCAGTTTTCCTGACATGCACGAGCCGAGATTTCCCATATCAAGAAACCATTGCCCACAGGGAAGGAAAATAAATAACATACTTTGTTCTAACATTCTTTGTTAAATCTTAAAGTAGACAGTAAATGTATGACAAAATTGGCATAATAACTTCCACATATGGCAGGAGTCTGAGAGAGTACGAAGCATAGCACTAGTGATTAACATGGTGATAGGCTTCCTGCCATCCTCAGGGATGTACAAGTTTTAAATCATATGCAAAACAAAAAAGGCATCTGAACCTGAACACCCTCAACGGCTAGTAAAACTTTACATTTTGGAAATGCACTTTGCCTCAGTTAAAGGAGTTCATGGAGTTGTCCTGCAGAAGTGACCTGTCCTGGTCTATTACTGCTTTAACTAGAAACACAAAAAATACACCCACATCAATGTAATAAAAATATACTAAATCTTTGATAAAGTGCTTCCTTGAATTATTGATTTCTTCTCTTTCTAGATGCTGTCAATGTGCCTGAGAGGCAACCTAGAGTTCAAAACATTATAGACTCTAATCAGACATATCCAGCTTTCATCCTTATCCTTGGCAATTATATTAGAGGTATAGTTATCCCCAAAAATCTCTGTTTGGGAGACAAAGAATTATAAGTTTATGTCCCTAAATAAACTTTTCTTTTCCCAAGCTTGAAAATCCTTCCACCTGCTCTGCTGCATACTGAGGAGACTATTGAAAAGGCAGAGCATCTCTCTAAATGGGAGGATCTTTTTGGTAACCCTGTCAGGGGCCAAATCTATCCTGTGTATTCTAATGCTCAAGAGATTTGTTATTTAACGAAGTTTTAAGATCTTGAAGAATATGTGGGGCTCAAAGCCAGGGAATATGCCTGCTGAAACAAGATGAAACAAAAAGATAGGGGATTGTAGTATACAAAACAAACAACAAAACTGAAGAGGTTGTGTGTTACTTGATCAAAGATTGGTAAATACACAGCAGACAAGAATATCTGTTATTTTGTTCTGGAGATGGAAGAAGAGATATTTTACAGTGGAGGAAGAGAAACAGAATGTATAGACTGACACAGAACAAAAATACCTGTAGATTGGCCTCTAAGAAACAGTCTCATGGTAATGTCTGTTAGCTGGAGAGAAACATGTCCATGGTAGGCAGTGCTTCATTTTAGACATTAAAACCTGGACAAAACAGAACAAGAAGTCAATCAGGTATAAGCAGAGATATGGAGAAGGTTATTGAATAACAAAACTGTCCCTTCAGTCTTATCTCTGACCTCAAAATCTGACAGTCAGGAATGAAGCTGTAGAACAATACATGCTAAGTTTCATTGTCTTCAGGAGGATGCATGTAGGATTGATTTTGTTCTGGAAGCAGAAACTCTTTTATTCAAAGAGAGGAAATAAAGAGCATGGATGATTTTTTGACTGCAGCTGAGTCAGAAATGTCTCTAGATCTCAGTCAAAATAGACCTGTTAAAGGCACTGCAAGAGCTGGTGACAAAATTGGTAAAAGTCTGGAAATGTATTCAGCCCATTTCTCTGCCAGTTTAAGGTTCACCCTTAGATATGCTTGTAGGACCGTGTTTCCCAGTTTAGTCATGGAGGCTGATAAGAGGGCTTATCTCTGTGAGCTCAGGCTGCACATCAGTACTGACTAAAGGAGAGAAACTTTCAACAGGCAGCTACAGAGAAATATTTGGATAATTTGGGCTGAAATAGTGTTTCTGCCACTTGCAATTCAATCATCATGGCATCCTTAATCCTGTGCAGTAGTGACCTTTGTGGTTACTGAACTGCTCCTGGTTTTGTCTGGGTTCCTCCGTCCCTGCCCACAAGATGGTCTGATTAGGGTAGAGGACAGAGATCATAGAATCACAGAGTATCCTGAGTTGGAAGGTACCTACAGGGATCATAGATTACAATTCCTTGGATTGCTCCAGCCTTGCAAAGGGAGTTGGAAGCTGCGTGTGAGGAGTCCCTGATGATATTTCCACCATGGTGGATGACATGCCAGCATGTCACCACACACAAGCTGCTGTCAGCAAGACATGGAAAGAGGCAGAGATAAGTAAAGGATATTTTTGACCAAACAGCCCATTCCCAGACACAGCTCCAAGAAGCTCTACCAGATCCCAGGAGAGAGAAGAACAAGAAAGCATTCCTTAGAAAAAATTTCTCCTACCTGTATGTCCCGGAGCATCCAACCAAGACATACTCTTGCTCCTGCCTTCTTTGTGCAGCACTTCTTCACTGAGACACTTCCCTCCTTCTGTGCTCTCAGGCCTTTATAAGAGCAGACAACTTTCCTCCTTTAATGATTGCTCTTAATGCAAAGGGGCCTCTTATCCTGTTGGCAGTCTCATTTCTCTGAATAGAAAAACACCACCCTTTTCTTCCTTAAGGCAGAAATGCAAGAAACTCACTCTATTCTCCCTGGGAGCTCAGTTAGTCCTCACAGCCCACTTCCCAGTATTTAAGTGCGGCTTTCACCTGCAACTCCTCAAGCTGTGGAGAGGTTATGTAGGTTCAGGTCTCATTCAGCCAAAGGGTCTCTTAAGTGTGTCCTCTGCCTTGGCAGTTCAGATCCTAAGAACCAGCCCTTCTCAAATAAATGGGATAATTTAGCAGTGACATAGATAATTATATTTTCTTTTTCTAATCTGCTGACTTGAATCTCTGCCTCTGGTGTTTTTAGGATTCCGCAGCTCTGCTGAATCCACCTGTTTTCAGCCTAGATCATTATGTAAATATGTAGATATTTACTGCTCAGCCAACTAAAGTTATTATTATTCTGCACTAGAATTTTGCATTTGCATTTCGCCCTTTTCATTGCGGTGAAATCAAAGGCCTAGTACAGTACAGCTCCAGCCTTTTTTTTGGGGGGGGGGGGGGGACAGCAAACACCTCTGATGTCAAAGATATATTTTAGTAAAGACATTGCTGGCATATATAATACCTGTTGTTTTTAACAAGTTTAATGGCATGAACCAAATTTATCTATCTCCAGCCCATCCAGCATTCCTCAGGCCACACTGTACTTTTAGCGGGAAAAAACATAAAGGTCATTCTGTTTTTCTGAGGCAGCTACTCTAATACAAATGGAAAATTTGTGAGTTTGTGCCCAGCAGGTTTTCCCACATCCTAAGGACTCAGAAAGGGAAGAGGTTTCCAATAAGCCATTATCATAATAATCTTGGTAATCCTGACTATTTGTATGATGTGAATCAAGAGCATAGGTGAATAAAGCCTTCATTTCAAGGGACAGAATGAATGACTGAGATATTCACCTACAACTCCTGATACTTAATACTTCAATGTGAGGCACAGTCACAGGTAGCTGGGAAAGAGTGGAGTCATCCTGGGTAGGTCTGTTTCATGCTCCTTTTTGGGAAGATATTTGTATAAATGGTTTTAATTAATGGTTCCACTCTCGGTGGGTCAGATAAAGATTGTCCCAGCACCTGTGTGATGAGGGACCCACAACACATCTGAAGGTGTAGCTTCAGATACCTGCAGTAGATAAAATAGGAGTTAGGAGATTAATTTCCTTTATTTCAGATGAGTAACCGAACCATTAGACCCTTGCTAGGAATGTCTTTGAAAGGCTTTCTCGTTTTGACAAGAAATTCCAACAAACTTTTTCTTGGGGGGAAAAAAAATGAATCTTTGATCAAACATGCCTGACTGCTGTGACTGGCACTGAGTGAAACACCAGCACTGTTCTTTGGTGGTATCTCCAGTTCCTGCTTTGGGCCATGCTGGTCATATCTTTCTCTGATATTTCCTCGTTTATAATCTACTTCTTCCAGTGATTTGAAGCACACCTTCCTCAAATTCCTCTCCTAGAAAAAGGACAGTAAATTCTGGGGTTTTTCCACTGGGCTTCTTTCGTCACTTCATTTAATATGGCACAAGTGCATATTGCTGACCTCCTTCTCTCATGAAACTCTTAACATTGACTCCTCTAAAGAGACAAAGATCTTCCTAATCCAGCAGTGCCTCCATCTTCCCAGGTCCTATCACTGCTATTCTCTTTCTCTCCTTTTCTGGACTCACACTGGAATCATTAAATGACTCAGGAGACCCTTGGAGTGAGAATTCCCCTGTGTGCTTTGGTCCCACCACAGCATTAGCTTCTGAAATGCCATGACAAAGGAAAGTAACATCCAACACATGTTAACTTTTCTCCTGGGGTGAAGTAGAAGTTTACTGGGAATGCAACTCCTTGGATACTTCTTCTGTGGGAAATGTCATACTACATTAAGAAGAAGGAGGTAAAATAGAAATTTTATCCTTAATTATTATTCTTAATCCTAGGTTAAGATTTACTCCAGTAGCTCATTCCCTGGGTGTCCTCAGCTAGTGTGTAGTGAGGAGCCAGGCTGAAACACAGGTGGCACAAGTCACAGGCATTTGCTGATTTCACACTTTAGAATACGTCAGAAAATTGACTGTTTCTTACTTTGCAAAGAGGCAGCAAAAGCTCTTCTGTCTTTGAAGTATCCTTTTGTTTGGTTATGGGCACTGCCTGCATGGGAGACCCATTCCTCAGTGTCCAAGCAAATGAGTTTCAGAGCATAAAGTGTCAGTAATGGCAGTAACCACTCAATGATATCAATATCAGAACTTCACAGTTTCAGGCACCTGCAGTTCAGCATAGCAACGACATCCCATGGCTATATAAATATATATTGGGAGACAAGTTGGCAAGGTGGAATAGATTGACTCTTTGGGTGAAAATAGTGCTTCCTAGAAGAGTACAGCAAAGTAAGACACTTGGAAGCCTTTCCATACTGAGAGGAGCAGAACAGGTGTCAGTGGAGCTGGCTCGGGAACAAACGAGTTCACAACAGCTGCCATTCAGCAGCCTTTGTTCTGTTGTTCCTGAGGAACCACTACGGCAAATGAGAGGCAGCAAAGAGAGGTCCAGCTGAATGGTCCATTCATTCTGCCACACAGCAAGAAATAAAATACTTCCAGACACACGGTGCGCCCTGAAGGTTGAATCTTGCCTGCTGGGTTTTAGACTCCTTCCAGACAGGGATGGGTGACTATGTTTGGTCTGCCAAACATAACTGGAGAGAAGTGGTTACACTTCTGCCAGCCTCTCTGCTGAGTCAAGAGAGTCTCAATAAGATGAGAAGGTGGCCTTGTATGTTCAGTTCATACAAAATACTGAGGTCTGCAAAAATACAAAGCATTATGAGAGCAAATGTACAAGCATCTATGACTCTGAGCTATTGAAATAAAGAAAGATGAATAGCTACATTTCAATAGTGAAGAGCCCATCGAGGAAAAAAAATAATTTCTCCCTGTGCTGCAGAAATTGTTTAAATTGAGCTGCTAGGAGCTGATGTTTCTTTAAAAAGAAATTCTTATCCTGTCCTCCTCCCATAGTGCTATATGTACAATTTAAATTAACTCGGAGTAAATGAAGTTTTGAAATGCAAATGTGAATATGAGTCAAGAATACATTTTAAATAAAGTTTACATATGGTGATGACAAGTGTCATCACATCTAAGTAATATCCAACACAATGTTCAGAAAATCACTAACTCAGTTTGAATGCCTTCTTTGTGTAGTGAAATAAGTATCGGTCAGAAAGAAATACCCAAATAGCAATATCTTGTACAGTTATAAAACACTAATACAAGCTTTGTGTTGCTTTACTTCCTTTACTATTCTTATAACACTGTTCCTTAATATTTTTAGGAGATGACATTTGAAGGCAGCACCTGAACACAGCCAAACAAATGTTCCTTTCAAACTTTCCTGCTGGATACATCCCCTGCACCTCAGACCATGCTTTTTTTTAACTGTTTCTGGAAGGTCCAGTATTTCTTGATATGCACTTTCCAAAATTGGTGCCCGGCCAATGAGGGCATCAACAGCTCTTTAGTGGTCCTGATGCACTTCTCCCAGTGTCCCTCAACCCCTGCCTGTGGTCCAGGACTCCATCTCAGCCCACCCCAGGGCCATCAGTCCCTTCCCCAGCAATGCCATAAGATGACAGTTCCCAGTTCCGCAGGCTTCAGCCTCAGCCTCAGCAGTCCCAGCATCAGCCCAATCTCTGTCCCCACAGAACTGCCTGATGACCTGGGATGGGGCTGCACAGCCCCACCAGGTGCCCTGTACCCATTCTCCAGAGAGTCTCTGACCCTCACTGGTACTCAGCTGCGACCTTACCAGTATTGAACAGGGCGGAAAAAGCTATTCCACAAACCTTAAAGGACTACCCTTCTGCTTATGCACCACAGTGTTTGTTTTTCCTGCAACAACATGACATTGTTGGCTCAATTTCGATAACCCCCCGATCATTTCTTGCAGAACTGCTATTTAAGCAGCTGTTCCCCATCATGTGCTAGTGTAACTGATTATTTCTGCTTATATACAGTACTTTGCACTGGCCCCTAGTGAATTGCATCTTCTGTTCTTTTCTTTGTTTTTCTTGACAATATCTTGAATTAGACAATATTATTTTTAAATCCCGTTGTGCCCTTCAACTACGGGTGCTACTGTTTGCCCTGGCACTTAGTAAGTACAGCACTTATTCAGTCATACAGGCTTTTAGCTTTGGTAGATATTTTAAAGCGTAACTAACACAATGTTACTGAAGTTAAAAAAGTCAATGATCTATAAACAAACAGTCAAAATGGTCCACTAGGTTGTTGGCTAAGACTTTCTGAATTTAGATGGTCAAAATATAGAAGCTGAATAATAAGAAGTACATTTACTGTTGGAATGGTTTTGGACAACTCTCAGTCCAAATCTGGAGAAAGACCTTCATTTTCTATTTGAATTTGTGGCACTAAAGCTTCACCACTTTTCCAGGCTGCTGCTAAGATTCTGTCAGCTTCTGGAAAAATGATGAAAGCTACTGTATTTCCTCCTAAATATTTAAATATTTCCTTGCCATAATTTCTTCAGGAATCTCAGAAGAGACCAACTGTTATGTAAACGCTGTTGCTCACCACACATGCTTCTCTTGTTATCTCTAATTCCATATGATTCTTCACTATGTCTAAATGCTACATCCCATCCTTATCTGCAAATCCATTGGAACCAGAAATGTTTTTTTACTATACATTTGTAGAGAGAGTTATGCAATGGGGTTGTAGTCACAAGTTGAATTCAAAGAAAATATCGTATGCAAAATCTTAGAGAAATCAAAAACACTGGGCTTTCATTTCAGAGGCTTCTCTCATATTTTATGATGTGAGCCATATTGGAGTAACACTTGGGATCAACAGGCAGCAGTACCACTGTGTTCTTCTACTGCTAAAACAAAATGTCTGAGCTGCTGTACGCTGAAAACATCCACTGGAAATTCTTGATTAATAAGTTGCCAAAAAACTTAGAGCAGAGCATAGTGCAGTGTGGAATTTCCTTCTTACAAAGTGATGGAATTTAGGATATTTTTTCTCCCATTGTGATTCCAGAACAAAAAATTTTGTGTTCTTCCCCATACAACTGAGAGTAGATGCAACTGTCTTTTGTGTAAAATATTGATGGTGCCATTGTAAATTATATTAATCACAAAAACATTACCTGTAGTTGATTCTCATACAGAGCTGTTTAACTTGGATTTGGAGGCCTACAGGTGTCATTGGCATTCTCCTTGTCTGTTTCCTGGAAAATGCTTTTGGATGTTTTGTAGATCCCTGTATTACCTGGCAATGAGATGATGTTTTCCTTGGCTCCAACTAACCTCACAACGTTGAAAACAGAGCAGATGCAAGCTTTAGGACTGCCATTGCCTTTTCTATTCATGTAAGAGAAGATCAAATTAATCTCATGTGTAGGGTAGACCACCTACGGACCAGTCTTAAAACTTCATCTGTAGCACCAAAAACCTGCCATTGCTATCAAAAGGAAACCAGATTTAATCTTCCACAGCAAATCTTGCAACACGAGAAAATGACAGGTTTTGGTGATTTAAAGAAATGCAGTATCAAATAAACTGCCCAAACATGAATCTATTATCCTCCTCCTATGCCAAGGAAGATGTTACTGACTGTAAAAACAAGATAATAGAATGAAGAAACAAGTGCTCTGCTGAGCCCATACACATTAATAGTATCATTTCAGAGAATGACTAAAGATTGCCATGAGTCAACGATTCCTCCTAAACATTTTGTCTAAGAACACCTACCATCCCAGCTTGACTGGCAATGAACAGATTAACGTGCTTCAGTTATGATGGGAGCTCAGTTTGAAATAAATCACTGTTAATACCAGCACACCAGGCATCAGTGCTCTCTCTGTCACACAGCAAGTCACTTAAAGGGTTATTTTGCATACTCTCCATTTTCTAATGCAAGAAACCTTCATAAAGAAGATAAGGGAGTGAAGGGAAGAGTTTTGTTAGTTGGGTAAAGCACTGCCTAGGAAACCAGATGAATTAAACCCTGTTCTTATCTGCAGGCCAGCAAAATGAAGTCCTGCACATTCATATACAGAAGGTATCTGATGAAGCAACGTTTCAAAAACATAAGCCAGGTGCTCTCCAAAACCTGCCTGGCACCCTGTCAGATCATCAAATAACTGCTTGAGAACTCAACTCAGGGCTTCTGAATTTAAGATGATGTGGTGAAAGTCTTTCTTGGCCCAGACTCCCAGCATTTTTTTAGCTTTATCATCCTTGAACCCCAATACACCTGGAAGCCCAAGCCCCAGTCCCAGGGCTTCCAGCTTCCCTGGTTCATGAAACAGGGATGCAAAGAAAGGAGTTCTCAAGAGCTAAATAGTTGGATTCATATTTTATTTGAAAATTGAACAGAATTCTTTCTCCCCAGACAGAAAAAGGAGGAGGAGAAACCCTTGGAAATATGAGAGTTTCTAGGTTTCATTCCTGATCCAAAGTTTAATACACACACGTTAGCACATGCACATACAATCTTAACAGACTTTCCCCCCTTTGATCTGGCTGAGAGGGGGATTTCCTCTTAGGTTATGTCTTATATTGCAATAACTGCAGGATGGTGATCTGGATGGATTTAAAATCTCATACAATATAACATTTCCCTATTTGCAGCCTAATAAAATTACTATATACATCCATGGGAAACATCTCCATCCTGTAAAAAGAAAAACACTTTGAAATCTGCTTGTCAAAACCTCTACTTTGAGCTAAGAATTATTATTTCAAGTGAAAAAGTTATACAGAATAGCCTTATGTGTAGTTTTTTATGTTTTCAGTTTCTTTTGAACATCTCAAATTCAAGTCTCCTTTCTAGTGTTAATTTCAATTGTAGCTTCACCTATCACTCCTACTACTTGCTGCTTCAGATAGCAAATCAAGAATAAAATGTTTGTAAATGGTTTGTCTGATGTGAATTGTAAAGATTTCACTTTAGAGGTGAATTTAATATTCATTTCCTTTTAACTTCTGTTGCAATTAACATGTAAGTCAAAGGTCATTTGTATTAAAAGAAAAAAAATATTTCCCTCAATGGAATACCATGAAGTATCAAGAACCATCTACTGCTTTGTAAAAATATGATTCATTCAGCAATGCAGGTGCTCCAGGGATTTACCAGCATTCCAGGAGAGTGATGGTGTGCATAGAGGAGAAAGATGAGCAAAGAAACAGCTGATCTCTTAAATCTGGTTGGGAAAGGGTAAGTGGGTGGAGGGAAACTTCTGGGACATCCAGAGAGCAATGTGAGTTCAGATAAAGGCCCTACTTTCCCAGTGAAAAAGAACAGTCTTTCATAATCAATCTTGTTTGCTTTAAGGACTCTATCATGTTTCATGTCTGATTCTGAAAAAAAGCCCCCAAAAAAACCAAAACCAAAATCAAAACTTAAATTCATTGTCATAAAAATGTAGGTTTTTACTAAGAGCTGAAAATTTCCATCATGTTAATGCCTTCTGAAGGTTAGTTTTCAGGAAAATAGGAAAAATTGCTTATATAGACAGACCATTTTTTTTTTTAAGTACAAAACAGCTACTCCTGTTCATCATCAATGCCCACAGAGTCACAAACAAACGACTTGCAGTGGTCACAGCTGCTAATCCAGTTTCAATATTAGAGCAACAGCTGGGTGGGTGAGGAAGAAGTGGACCTGGAAGAGAGGAGAAAAACACAGCTCCAATCATGTTTGTTTAAAAGGTACATATCCGTCTCCAACCCCTTATTTTCTGCCATAAAATCCACATGCTTACGCCCTCTTCTGACCCATTTGTGTGGATATGTGTGTCTGTGAAGGGAGGGAGAGATATGTAATTTATTTTCATGTGAAGGAACATTAACTTCATAACATGAAGAAGCAATAGCATCCACACACAAAAAAAACCCAAACAACAAAACTTTAAAAAAAAAAAAAAGGAAGAAAAAAACAAAGTAAAAATTTTCTTTTAAACTATGGACATTAAAATTGACATTTCTTGCTGCCTTTTTATACTATAACTGACCTGATTTTTTAAAATTCTTTTTTTTTTTTGTTATTTTTTTATTTCCCCGGGCCTTGTAGTATTTTTGGGCTACGTAATAATTTAGCTTCATTACCTGCAAACTTTAAAATATTTCATTGTTATTTTTTTCTGTACTGAGAGAAATCATCTGCAAACCACAGGAAAGATTGATTGTTTCCATCATCTCTTAAGCTATGTGTCCTCATTCTCTTTCTCTCAGATCTTTCAGTCCCTGAAATCTGACTTTTTTTTTTACCATGGCTTTCATTAATCAGTCTGAATGCTTTTACTATCCAGTGTAACAATTTCCAATTCATTCCCTTATACCCTGTGTTTTCTTCAGCACCGACATTGTATTGAGATACACGTTCATTTAAGAAAAGTGATAGGTTTTTTTAAAGAAGACTTAATCAGTAGCAGAAGTTTTTTTAGGGGGGGGTGTTTTTGTTTTGTTTTTTTTTGCCTATTAGAATGTCTTGTTGCCTAGGAGAGGAGAAAAAAAAAAAAGAGAGAGTTATTGGGGAAAAAAGTCCCATAAACCACCAAACAGGTAAGGAGACAATGCAGGCCAATTTGCTCATGTTCTGTCATTTCCATCATTACTGAAGTTTCACGTTTCATGTGTACATGAAGAGATACCGAGGATGTATGTCAATTGTTCACTTTTCCTTTCTGAAATTGTTTTTTCGAGCCCATACTTAAATAAATAAGATGTATAATAACACAACTGTTCCTTAATATTTTGTTGGATATTGAAGCCATGTTTATTGGAGAACCCTGGACTGCTTTGCAGAGCACAGTGCCAGGTTCACAATCCTGAGGACATAAATAGTCCTGCTAAAGTGAATGAGATCATTATTTGCATGATTAAATATCATAACATTAAACCATACAGAAATGCTACTGCTGTGGGTAGAGAGGGGGAAGGAGGAGTGTGACATAAACTTTCAGGTGACAGGAGAGGAATGAATTCTGCCTGATTTCATCCTTCAAAAGCCTTCTAGTGACAGTATTATTTTTAAATGGCTTTTAGTGATTTTGTGACACTGCCAAGTCATTTAGCTCTTTTAAAAAAAGAAAAAAAAATCAAATAGCAACAAAAACTGAATAATGCTCAGTTCTAATCTAGTGCCAACTGAACCCTATTGGGACTTAGAGGACTTAGGAGGTGTGTGTGAAATTACCTTGTTGAACCCCCAGCTCGCCCACCCTTCAGTGGCAACCAGGGCTGTGACAAGCTCCCCAGGATGGTCAGGCTTCCTCCTTACTCTGCAGAGCCAAGAGCATTGCTGCAGTGGGTCCCTGTGCTCAGAAAGACCTTGTCCCATCTTGGTAACCCTCCACAAAGATGCCCAGTACTTCTGAGGCTGGTTCAGAAATACAGGCAAAAAATGAGCACATTGACTGTTACCTAAAGGCGCTGCTCTGCTTTGCCATCACCGCTGAAGAGAGAGTAGGCTCACCAAACACACAGATGGCACAGAGCTGGGGAGGGCCTGCTGGCATGGAGGAGGACAGGTTTAGTACTCAACATGTTCTATTTCAAATTGGGCATACAGGGTGGAAAAAGTACAATGCATTCCAGCGAGGGCAAATGCAAGATATTTCATGTAGGCTGTTATGCACGTATGGAGCAAGTGACACCTGCCCAAGCCTTGAGAACAGCAAAGTTTCATTAGGTCATCAATTCTGGATAAGTCTGATGATGACAGGTATCTCTCAGGATGTATAAATAAGAATGCAGATCATAAAATGTAATCTTAGACATAGGATAACTTTCCACTGTAGAACCAAGCCAAGCTGCATGCATTGCACAGAGGGGAAAGAAAGAAAATAAAATCATGCAAAAATGTACATAATCCAGAAAAAAACAGAAAAGAAACCTAGAAAATGTGACCCACAGGGAGGAAAATGACAGAAATTAGGTTATTTAGGTTACTTAGCCTAAGAAATGAGAAAGGGAAGAGCGAATGGATGAAAGAGACATTTATTAAATATGTATAGACTACTGCCAGGATAATCTGTTCTCCCTGTTTCATGGTGGACAGGACAAGAAGTGATGTTCTGGGTGAATGTGAGTTGCTTAGTGAATGCTGCAAGGAAAGTTCAGGTTAGATATGAAAATGATGAGGATGGAGAAGCATAAAAATTGACAGCCTGGAGTTGTACAGAGCCTCTATTGCAGGAACAATGGTGAAGGTAGAGCTCATTCTACCATAAGACCAAGGACTCTTCCAGTCCTGTGATTCAGTGTTCACAACAACATTAGAGAACTGAGAGCTCCCTATCTTGGTTTCGTCTTATCTCTTTTGAACCAATGCCTTCTTAAGCTGCATCGTATATTTGTTTCCTTTTCCTTTGATTTAACATGATTTGTGTTGAGTAATCTGAATGAGAAAGATGTTTTCTTTCTGTGCTCTGGGATAATACCACTAACAATTATAATTCCTTTTATAAAAGAAATATAAGTCATTATATAAGACTTCCCCACTTATAGTAACATTTTCATCTTGAAGTAACGTTGCAATTTCCATAGGATTCATCTAGGAGTAAGGATATGTGTCTCTATTATTATGATGAAATTAGTCTTAACCCTTTCCAGGTTAGCAGGGTCATGCTGAAACACAGGAAAGACCCATCTCTGTTCATAAAAACATCACTCTTTCCTTATCTGGGCTCTTGTGAACAACAATTTCCTCTGCTTATATCTGTACAAAACCTGCCCCACACATGGGATGAAGACTTGACTGGAATTCCCAAATCTATTCTAGTGCAAATACAGAAACAAAGAGTGAAATCCTTCCTAAAGCTCCATGTCTTCCTTACAATAATAATAATAAAAGGTGAATTAAGTAATGACAGATAGAGGGGTGTTCATGGAGGCTCAGGCCCACTGGAAGTCAATCATCACATGCCATGTTAAAGTACCCCAAATCCCAACAAAAGCCAGAACTCCTAGCAGGGTAGCACCTTTCCAGGTGGTGCCTCTGTCCACACACATCCTCAGTGCTGACAGAAGGCAGCTGTACATTTATCTCAAGGAATACAGCAGGCATCACTCTTGTCTTTTGAAACACAAAGAAAACACCTCTCCCTTAATTTGCCATAGTCTAACTGCCTTTCCTCCAGGACAGAGTTTAAACCCTTTAACAAGGTTTACTCTGGACAGACGAGGGATAGGAAGGGTAAAGACAGACACCTGCTCTTCTCCAGGCTGTGCACAACACTCCAGGTTTGCTGGTACAAAGAGAGTCAACAAAGGGAGAAGCAGGAACAATTTCATCTGCCAAAACGGGGAGTGAGGAGTGGTTTTAACTCCAGGCTCTGTGCATGGGACAGTTTCTGTTATTTCTCCAGTGTCTTTAACGTAAGTGCTGTCAGGATAGGAGAAATCAAACACACACTCACTTAACACTGGGTGGCCAGAGTCACAGTCCTGGCAGTGACAGCACCTTTCTGAGAGAGCCTGAACTGTCACAGGCAGAGGTGGAGGGGTTCCCAGGGTTCCCCCACCCCGAGGCAGGAGAGCTCGTTCCAAGCGAGACCTGAGGTTCTCCCTCGTGCCGGGGCAGAGGGATGCCCGGCTGCAGCACCAGCTCCCACTGAGCGCTGTGGATGGATGCACCTGTCAGGCACTGCGGGACAGTTCGGGGGCACCCAGAGAAGCGCGGCTCAGAGAAACCCGAGTGACGCTCGGAGGAGTCTCCTGGGACCCGGGGACCCTGCTCTGGGGCAGCCCCCCTTCCTTTCGGCTGCGTCTGCTTTAACCGGGCCGGGGGGGGTGGGGGCGCGGGCAGCCCCGCCGACGTGTCGGGCATCAGCTGACCGCGCCGGGCTCTGCCTCCTCCCGGGCCGCCCGCCCGCAGCTCCACTCCGGCGGCGGCGGCGGCTCCGCCGCGCTGGTCCCCGCAGCTCCCGGGGCAGCGCCGCCGCCGGCTCTCCGCAGGCACCGCGCTCCCCACGCCTTGCCCTCGTCCCTTCCTCCTGCTCCTCCTCCTCTTCCCTGCCGCTGGGAAAGCCCCAGAGCCTGAGCGCTCCCTGCCCCGACCCGCAGAGAAGTTGGGATGCTCCCATCGGGCTTCCCAGAGCCCTGAGTTTAAGGGCGGGATTTTCGTTCCCCTCTCTGTCGGGTTTTTTTTTAGGTTCGGTTTTTGGTGTGATTTTTTATTTTCTCCTTTCTCTTTTTTCCCTCCTTTTTCCTCGTTACCAAGTAAGCCGAGCGTCAGCGATGGATGGCAGCCCCGAGCCCTCCCTGGGCAGAGGCGCCCCGTGATCCCGGGCAGCGCTCCCAGCGGGACATGCCCCGCCGCCGGCGGAATGCGGGCGGGGAGCCCCCGGCCGGCGGCTCCGGCGCCGTGACCGAGGATGCCCGCGATCTGGCCGCCTCTCCCTTCCTGCCCGAGCTCGCAGCGCTACCGCTGACCGCAGCCGCAGGAATTACAGCAGCTCTCGGGCACCAGACCTCGGAGCGGAGCCCCGGGATCCCCGGAGAGAGGAGCTGCCCGCAGTGAACGGCTCCGCAAGGCGGCTGCCCCCACCCTTCCGTGCCTCCGGCCTCCGGATGGGGCCAAGGATCGCACACCGGGCAGCGGGGCTGCGCCCGTAGATGCTCCGCTCCTCCCTCCTCTTCCTCCTCCTCTCCGGACCCGTGGCTCGGCTCCCTCCCAGCGCACCGCCCCGAAGAGGGCTCGCTTCCAGCCCGCCGGGGTT